>CAUJBB010000120.1:0-31000 GCA_963082805.1 Hemicrepidius hirtus | reverse complement strand
CCTACATACCTACATACCTACATACCTACATACCTAAATACCTACATACCTACATACCTACATACCTACATACCTACATACCTACATACCTACATACCTACATACCTACATACCTACATACCTACATACCTACATACCTACATACCTACATACCTACATACCTACATACCTACATACCTACATACCTACATGTCTACATACCTACATACCTACATGCCTACATACCTACATACCTACATGCCTACATACTTACATACCTACATACCTACATACCTACATACCTACATACCTACATACCTACATACCTACATACCTACATACCTACATACATACATACCTACATACCTACATACATACCTACATACATACCTACCTACATACCTACATACCTACATACCTACATGCCTACATACCTACATACCTACATGCCTACATACCTACATACCTACATGCCTACATACCTACATACCTACATGCCTACATACCTACATACCTACATACCTACATACCTACATACCTACATACCTACATACCTACATACCTACATACCTACATACCTACATACATACATACCTACATACCTACATACATACATACCTACATACCTACATACCTACATACCTACATACCTACATACTTACATAGCTACATGCCTACATACCTACATACCTACATGCCTACATACCTACATACCTACATACCTACATGCCTACATACCTACATACCTGCATGCCTACATACCTACATACCTACATACCTACATACCTACATACCTACATACCTACATACCTACATACATTCATACCTACTTACCTACATACATACATACCTACATACCTACAAATATACATACCTACATACCTACATACATACATACCTACATACCTACATACCTACATACCTACATACCTACATGCCTACTTACCTACATACCTACATACCGACATACCTACATACATACATACCTACATACCTACATACATACATACCTACATACCTACATACCTAAATACCTACATACCTACATACCTACATACCTACATACCTACATACCTACATACCTACATACCTACATACCTACATACCTACATACCTACATACCTACATACCTACATACCTACATACCTACATACCTACATACATACATACCTACATACCTACATGCCAACATACCTACATACCTACATACCTACATACCTACATACCTACATACCTACATACCTACATACCTACATACCTACATACCTACATACATACATACCTACATACCTACATACCTACATACCTACATACCTACATACCTACATACCTACATACCTACATACCTACATACCTACATACCTACATACCTATATACCTACATACCTACATACCTACATACCTTCATATACCTACATACCTACATGCCTACATACCTACACACCTACATGCCTACATACCTACATACCTACATGCCTACATACCTACATACCTACATGCCTACATACCTACATACCTACATACCTACATACCTACATACCTACATACCTACATATATACATACCTACATACCTACATACATACATACCTTCATACCTACATACATACCTTCCTACATACCTACATACCTACATACCTACATACCTACATACCTACATACCTACATACCTACATGCCTATATACCTACATACCTACATACCTAGATACCTACATACCTACATACATACATACCTACATACCTACATACATACATACATACATACATACCTACATACCTACATACATACATACCTACATACCTACATACATACATACCTACATACCTACATACCTACATACATACATACCTACATACCTACATACATACATACCTACATACCTACATACCTACATACCTACATACCTACATGCCTACATACCTACATACCTACATGCCTACATACCTACATACCTACATACCTACATGCCTACATACCTACATACCTACATGCCTACATACCTACATACCTACATACCTACATACCTACATACCTACATACCTACATACCTACATACATACATACATACATACCTACATACCTACATACATACATACCTACATACCTACATACATACATACCTACATACCTACATACCTACATGCATACATACCTACATACCTACATACATACATACCTACATACCTACATACCTAAATACCTACATACCTACATACCTACATACCTACATACCTACATACCTACATACCTACATACCTACATACCTACATACCTACATACCTACATACCTACATACCTACATACCTACATACCTACATACCTACATACCTACATACCTACAAACATACATACCTACATACCTACATACATACATACCTACATACCTACATACCTACATGCATACATACCTACATACCTACATACATACAAACCTAAATACCTACATACATACCTACCTACATACCTACATACCTACATACCTACATACCTACATACCTACATACCTACATGCCTACATACCTACATACCTACATGCCTACATACCTACATACTTACATGCCTACGTACCTACATACCTACATGCCTACATACCTACATACCTACATGCCTACATACCTACATACCTACTTACCTACATACCTACATACCTACATACCTACATACCTACATACCTACATACCTACATACCTACATACCTACATACCTACATACCTACATACCTACATACCTACATACCTACATACCTACATACCTACATACCTACATACCTACATACATACATACCTAAATACCTACATACCTACATACATACATACCTACATACCTACATACCTACATACCTACATACCTACATACCTATATACCTACATACCTACATACATACATACCTACATACATACATACCTACATACCTACATACCTACATACCTACATACCTACATACCTACATACCTACATACCTACATACCTACATACCTACATACCTACATACCTACATACATACATACATACATACCTACATACCTACATACATACATACCTACATACCTACATACATACATACCTACATACCTACATACCTACATGCATACATACCTACATACCTACATACCTACATACCTACATACCTACATACATACATACCTACATACCTACATACATACATACCTACATACCTACATACCTACATACCTACATACCTACATACCTACATACCTACATACCTACATACCTAAATACCTACATACCTACATACATACATACCTACATACCTACATACCTACATACCTACATACCTACATACCTACATACCTACATACCTACATACATACATACCTACATACCTACATACATACATACCTACATACCTACATACCTACATGCCTACATACCTACATACTTACATGCCTACGTACCTACATACCTACATGCCTACATACCTACATACCTACATGCCTACATACCTACATACCTACTTACCTACATACCTACATACCTACATACCTACATACCTACATACCTACATACCTACATACCTACATACCTACATACCTACATACCTACATACCTACATACCTACATACCTACATACATACTTACCTACATACATACATACCTACATACCTACATACCTACATACCTACATACCTACATACCTACATACCTAAATACCTACATACCTACATACCTACATACCTACATACCTACATACCTACATACCTACATACCTACATACCTACATACCTACATACCTACATACCTACATACCTACATACCTACATACCTACATACCTACATACCTACATACCTACATACCTACATACCTACATACCTACATACCTACATACCTACATACCTACATACCTACATACCTACATACCTACATACATACATACCTAAATACCTACATACCTACATACATACATACCTACATACCTACATACCTACATACCTACATACCTACATACCTACATACCTACATACCTAAATACCTACATACCTACATACCTACATACCTACATACCTACATACCTACATACCTACATACCTACATACCTACATACCTACATACCTACATACCTACATACCTACATACCTACATACCTACATACCTACATACCTACATGCCTACATACCTACATACCTACATGCCTACATACCTACATACCTACATGCCTACATACTTACATACCTACATACCTACATACCTACATACCTACATACCTACATACCTACATACCTACATACCTACATACCTACATACCTACATACCTACATACATACATACCTAAATACCTACATACCTACATACATACATACCTACATACCTACATACCTACATACCTACATACCTACATACCTACATACCTACATACCTACATACATACATACCTACATACATACATACCTACATACCTACATACCTACATACCTACATACCTACATACCTACATACCTACATACCTACATACCTACATACATACATACCTACATACCTACATACATACATACCTACATACCTACATACCTACATACATACTTACCTACATACATACATACCTACATACCTACATACCTACCTACCTACATACCTAAATACCTACATACCTACATACATACATACCTACATACCTACATACCTACATACATACTTACCTACATACATACATACCTACATACCTACATACCTACATACCTACATACCTACATACCTACATACCTACATACCTAAATACCTACATACCTACATACCTACATACCTACATACCTACATACCTACATACCTACATACATACATACCTACATACATACATACCTACATACCTACATACCTACATACCTACATACCTACATACCTACATACCTACATACATACATACCTACATACCTACATACATACATACCTACATACCTACATACCTACATACATACTTACGTACATACATACATACCTACATACCTACATACCTACATACCTACATACCTAAATACCTACATACCTACATACATACATACCTACATACCTACATACCTACATACATACTTACCTACATACATACATACCTACATACCTACATACCTACATACCTACATACCTACATACCTACATACCTACATACCTAAATACCTACATACCTACATACATACATGCCTAAATACCTACATACCTACATACCTACATACCTACATACCTACATACCTACATACCTAAATACCTACATACCTACATACATACATATCTACATACCTACATACCTACATACCTACATACCTACATACCTACATACCTACATACCTACATACATACATACCTACATACCTACATACATACTTACCTACATACCTACATACCTACATACATACTTACCTACATACATACATACCTACATACCTACATACCTACATGCCTACATACCTACATACCTACATACCTACATACCTACATACCTACATACCTACATACCTACATACCTACATACCTACATACCTACATACCTACATACCTACATACCTACATACCTACATACCTACATACCTACATACCTACATACCTACATACCTACATACATACATACCTAAATACCTACATACCTACATACATACATACCTACATACCTACATACCTACATACCTACATACCTACATACCTACATACCTACATACATACATACCTACATACATACATACCTACATACCTACATACCTACATACCTACATACCTACATACCTACATACCTACATACCTACATACCTACATACCTACATACATACATACCTACATAAATACATACATACATACCTACATACCTACATACCTACATACATACTTACCTGCATACATACATACCTACATACCTACATACCTACATACCTACATACCTACATACCTACATACCTACATACCTACATACCTACATACCTACATACCTACATACCTACATACCTAAATACCTACATACCTACATACCTACATACCTACATACCTACATACCTACATACCTACATACCTACATACCTACATACCTACATACCTACATACCTACATACCTACATACCTACATACCTACATACCTACATACCTACATACCTACATACCTACATGTCTACATACCTACATACCTACATGCCTACATACCTACATACCTACATGCCTACATACTTACATACCTACATACCTACATACCTACATACCTACATACCTACATACCTACATACCTACATACCTACATACCTACATACATACATACCTACATACCTACATACATACCTACATACATACCTACCTACATACCTACATACCTACATACCTACATGCCTACATACCTACATACCTACATGCCTACATACCTACATACCTACATGCCTACATACCTACATACCTACATGCCTACATACCTACATACCTACATACCTACATACCTACATACCTACATACCTACATACCTACATACCTACATACCTACATACCTACATACATACATACCTACATACCTACATACATACATACCTACATACCTACATACCTACATACCTACATACCTACATACTTACATAGCTACATGCCTACATACCTACATACCTACATGCCTACATACCTACATACCTACATACCTACATGCCTACATACCTACATACCTGCATGCCTACATACCTACATACCTACATACCTACATACCTACATACCTACATACCTACATACCTACATACATTCATACCTACTTACCTACATACATACATACCTACATACCTACAAATATACATACCTACATACCTACATACATACATACCTACATACCTACATACCTACATACCTACATACCTACATGCCTACTTACCTACATACCTACATACCGACATACCTACATACATACATACCTACATACCTACATACATACATACCTACATACCTACATACCTAAATACCTACATACCTACATACCTACATACCTACATACCTACATACCTACATACCTACATACCTACATACCTACATACCTACATACCTACATACCTACATACCTACATACCTACATACCTACATACCTACATACATACATACCTACATACCTACATGCCAACATACCTACATACCTACATACCTACATACCTACATACCTACATACCTACATACCTACATACCTACATACCTACATACCTACATACATACATACCTACATACCTACATACCTACATACCTACATACCTACATACCTACATACCTACATACCTACATACCTACATACCTACATACCTACATACCTATATACCTACATACCTACATACCTACATACCTTCATATACCTACATACCTACATGCCTACATACCTACACACCTACATGCCTACATACCTACATACCTACATGCCTACATACCTACATACCTACATGCCTACATACCTACATACCTACATACCTACATACCTACATACCTACATACCTACATATATACATACCTACATACCTACATACATACATACCTTCATACCTACATACATACCTTCCTACATACCTACATACCTACATACCTACATACCTACATACCTACATACCTACATACCTACATGCCTATATACCTACATACCTACATACCTAGATACCTACATACCTACATACATACATACCTACATACCTACATACATACATACATACATACATACCTACATACCTACATACATACATACCTACATACCTACATACATACATACCTACATACCTACATACCTACATACATACATACCTACATACCTACATACATACATACCTACATACCTACATACCTACATACCTACATACCTACATGCCTACATACCTACATACCTACATGCCTACATACCTACATACCTACATACCTACATGCCTACATACCTACATACCTACATGCCTACATACCTACATACCTACATACCTACATACCTACATACCTACATACCTACATACCTACATACATACATACATACATACCTACATACCTACATACATACATACCTACATACCTACATACATACATACCTACATACCTACATACCTACATGCATACATACCTACATACCTACATACATACATACCTACATACCTACATACCTAAATACCTACATACCTACATACCTACATACCTACATACCTACATACCTACATACCTACATACCTACATACCTACATACCTACATACCTACATACCTACATACCTACATACCTACATACCTACATACCTACATACCTACATACCTACAAACATACATACCTACATACCTACATACATACATACCTACATACCTACATACCTACATGCATACATACCTACATACCTACATACATACATACCTAAATACCTACATACATACCTACCTACATACCTACATACCTACATACCTACATACCTACATACCTACATACCTACATGCCTACATACCTACATACCTACATGCCTACATACCTACATACTTACATGCCTACGTACCTACATACCTACATGCCTACATACCTACATACCTACATGCCTACATACCTACATACCTACTTACCTACATACCTACATACCTACATACCTACATACCTACATACCTACATACCTACATACCTACATACCTACATACCTACATACCTACATACCTACATACCTACATACCTACATACCTACATACCTACATACCTACATACATACATACCTAAATACCTACATACCTACATACATACATACCTACATACCTACATACCTACATACCTACATACCTACATACCTATATACCTACATACCTACATACATACATACCTACATACATACATACCTACATACCTACATACCTACATACCTACATACCTACATACCTACATACCTACATACCTACATACCTACATACCTACATACCTACATACCTACATACATACATACATACATACCTACATACCTACATACATACATACCTACATACCTACATACATACATACCTACATACCTACATACCTACATGCATACATACCTACATACCTACATACCTACATACCTACATACCTACATACATACATACCTACATACCTACATACATACATACCTACATACCTACATACCTACATACCTACATACCTACATACCTACATACCTACATACCTACATACCTAAATACCTACATACCTACATACCTACATACCTACGTACCTACATGCCTACATACCTACATACCTACATACGTACATACCTACATACCTACATACCTACATACATACATACCTACATACCTACATGCCTACATACCTACATACCTACATACCTACATACCTACATACCTACATACCTACATACCTACATGCCTACATACCTACATACCTACATACCTACATACCTACATACCTACATACCTACATACCTACATACCTACATGCCTACATACCTACATACCTACATGCCTACATACCTACATACCTACATACCTACATACCTACATGCCTACATACCTACATACCTACATGTCTACATACCTACATACCTACATACCTACATACCTACATACCTACATGCCTACATACCTACATACCTACATGCCTACATACCTACATACCTACATACCTACATACCTACATGCCTACATACCTACATACCTACATGCCTACATACCTACATACCTACATACCTACATACCTACATACATACATACCTACATACCTACATACCTACATACCTACATACCTACATGCCTACATACCTACATACCTACATGCCTACATACCTACATACCTACATGCCTACATACCTACATACCTACATGCCTACATACCTACATACCTACATACCTACATACCTACATACATACATACATACATACCTACATACCTACATACCTACAAACATACATACCTACATACCTACATACATACATACCTACATACCTACATACCTACATGCATACATACCTACATACCTACATACCTACATGCCTACATACCTACATACCTACATGCCTACATACCTACATACCTACATACCTACATACCTGCATACCTACATACATACATACCTACATACCTACATACATACATACCTACATACCTACATACATACCTACATACATACCTACCTACATACCTACATACCTACATACCTACATACCTACATGCCTACATACCTACATACCTACATGCCTACATACCTACATACCTACATGCCTACATACCTACATACCTACATGCCTACATACCTACATACCTACATACCTACATACCTACATACCTACATACCTACATACCTAAATACCTACATACCTACATACCTACATACCTACGTACCTACATGCCTACATACCTACATACCTACATACGTACATACCTACATACCTACATACCTACATACATACATACCTACATACCTACATGCCTACATACCTACATACCTACATACCTACATACCTACATACCTACATACCTACATACCTACATGCCTACATACCTACATACCTACATACCTACATACCTACATACCTACATACCTACATACCTACATACCTACATGCCTACATACCTACATACCTACATGCCTACATACCTACATACCTACATACCTACATACCTACATGCCTACATACCTACATACCTACATGTCTACATACCTACATACCTACATACCTACATACCTACATACCTACATGCCTACATACCTACATACCTACATGCCTACATACCTACATACCTACATACCTACATACCTACATGCCTACATACCTACATACCTACATGCCTACATACCTACATACCTACATACCTACATACCTACATACATACATACCTACATACCTACATACCTACATACCTACATACCTACATGCCTACATACCTACATACCTACATGCCTACATACCTACATACCTACATGCCTACATACCTACATACCTACATGCCTACATACCTACATACCTACATACCTACATACCTACATACATACATACATACATACCTACATACCTACATACCTACAAACATACATACCTACATACCTACATACATACATACCTACATACCTACATACCTACATACCTACATACCTACATACCTACATACCTACATACCTACATACCTACATACCTACATACCTACATACCTACATACCTACATACCTACATACCTACATACCTACATACATACTTACCTACATACATACATACCTACATACCTACATACCTACATACCTACATACCTACATACCTACATACCTAAATACCTACATACCTACATACCTACATACCTACATACCTACATACCTACATACCTACATACCTACATACCTACATACCTACATACCTACATACCTACATACCTACATACCTACATACCTACATACCTACATACCTACATACCTACATACCTACATACCTACATACCTACATACCTACATACCTACATACCTACATACCTACATACCTACATACCTACATACATACATACCTAAATACCTACATACCTACATACATACATACCTACATACCTACATACCTACATACCTACATACCTACATACCTACATACCTACATACCTAAATACCTACATACCTACATACCTACATACCTACATACCTACATACCTACATACCTACATACCTACATACCTACATACCTACATACCTACATACCTACATACCTACATACCTACATACCTACATACCTACATACCTACATACCTACATGCCTACATACCTACATACCTACATGCCTACATACCTACATACCTACATGCCTACATACTTACATACCTACATACCTACATACCTACATACCTACATACCTACATACCTACATACCTACATACCTACATACATACATACCTACATACCTACATACATACCTACATACATACCTACCTACATACCTACATACCTACATACCTACATGCCTACATACCTACATACCTACATGCCTACATACCTACATACCTACATGCCTACATACCTACATACCTACATGCCTACATACCTACATACCTACATACCTACATACCTACATACCTACATACCTACATACCTACATACCTACATACCTACATACCTACATACATACATACCTACATACCTACATACATACATACCTACATACCTACATACCTACATACCTACATACTTACATAGCTACATGCCTACATACCTACATACCTACATGCCTACATACCTACATACCTACATACCTACATGCCTACATACCTACATACCTGCATGCCTACATACCTACATACCTACATACCTACATACCTACATACCTACATACCTACATACCTACATACATTCATACCTACTTACCTACATACATACATACCTACATACCTACAAATATACATACCTACATACCTACATACATACATACCTACATACCTACATACCTACATACCTACATACCTACATGCCTACTTACCTACATACCTACATACCTACATACCTACATACCTACATACCTACATACCTACATGCCTACATACCTACATACCTACATACCTAGATACGTACATACCTACATAGATACTAACCTACATACCTACAAACATACATACATACATACATACATACCTACATACCTACATACATACATACATACCTACATACCTACATACCTACATACATACATACCTACATACCTACATACATACATACCTACATACCTACATACCTAAATACCTACATACCTACATACCTACATACCTACATACCTACATACCTACATACCTACATACCTACATACCTACATACCTACATACCTACATACCTACATACCTACATACCTACATACCTACATACATACATACCTACATACCTACATGCCAACATACCTACATACCTACATACCTACATACCTACATACCTACATACCTACATACCTACATACCTACATACCTACATACCTACATACATACATACCTACATACCTACATACCTACATACCTACATACCTACATACCTACATACCTACATACCTACATACCTACATACCTACATACCTACATACCTATATACCTACATACCTACATACCTACATACCTTCATATACCTACATACCTACATGCCTACATACCTACACACCTACATGCCTACATACCTACATACCTACATGCCTACATACCTACATACCTACATGCCTACATACCTACATACCTACATACCTACATACCTACATACCTACATACCTACATATATACATACCTACATACCTACATACATACATACCTTCATACCTACATACATACCTTCCTACATACCTACATACCTACATACCTACATACCTACATACCTACATACCTACATGCCTATATACCTACATACCTACATACCTAGATACCTACATACCTACATACATACATACCTACATACCTACATACATACATACATACATACCTACATACCTACATACATACATACCTACATACCTACATACATACATACCTACATACCTACATACCTACATACATACATACCTACATACCTACATACATACATACCTACATACCTACATACCTACATACCTACATGCCTACATACCTACATACCTACATGCCTACATACCTACATACCTACATACCTACATGCCTACATACCTACATACCTACATGCCTACATACCTACATACCTACATACCTACATACCTACATACCTACATACCTACATACCTACATACCTACATACATACACACATACATACCTACATACCTACATACATACATACCTACATACCTACATACATACATACCTACATACCTACATACCTACATGCATACATACCTACATACCTACATACATACATACCTACATACCTACATACCTAAATACCTACATACCTACATACCTACATACCTACATACCTACATACCTACATACCTACATACCTACATACCTACATACCTACATACCTACATACCTACATACCTACATACCTACATACCTACATACCTACATACCTACATACCTACATACCTACAAACATACATACCTACATACCTACATACATACATACCTACATACCTACATACCTACATGCATACATACCTACATACCTACATACATACATACCTAAATACCTACATACATACCTTCCTACATACCTACATACCTACATACCTACATACCTACATGCCTACATACCTACATACCTACATGCCTACATACCTACATACTTACATGCCTACGTACCTACATACCTACAGGCCTACATACCTACATACCTACATGCCTACATACCTACATACCTACTTACCTACATACCTACATACCTACATACCTACATACCTACATACCTACATACCTACATACCTACATACCTACATACCTACATACCTACATACCTACATACCTACATACCTACATACCTACATACCTACATACATACATACCTAAATACCTACATACCTACATACATACATACCTACATACCTACATACCTACATACCTACATACCTACATACCTATATACCTACATACCTACATACATACATACCTACATACATACATACCTACATACCTACATACCTACATACCTACATACCTACATACCTACATACCTACATACCTACATACCTACATAATTACATACCTACATACATACATACATACATACCTACATACCTACATACATACATTCCTACATACCTACATACATACATACCTACATACCTACATACCTACATGCATACATACCTACATACCTACATACCTACATACCTACATACCTACATACAGACATACCTACATACCTACATACATACATACCTACATACCTACATACCTACATACCTACATACCTACATACCTACATACCTACATACCTACATACCTACATACCTACATACCTACATACCTACATACCTACATACCTACATACCTACATACCTACATACCTACATACCTACATACCTACATACCTACATACCTACATACCTACATACCTACATACCTACATACCTACATACCTACATACCTACATACCTACATACCTACATACCTACATGCCTACATACCTACATACCTACATACCTAGATACCTACATACCTACATACATACATACCTACATACCTACATACATACATACATACATACCTACATACCTACATACATACATACCTACATACCTACATACATACATACCTACATACCTACATACCTACATACCTACATACCTACATACCTACATACCTACATACATACATACCTACATACCTACATACCTAAATACCTACATACCTACATACCTACATACCTACATACCTACATACCTACATACCTACATACCTACATACCTACATACCTACATACCTACATACCTACATACCTACATGCCTACATACCTACATACCTACATGCCTACATACCTACATACCTACATACCTACATACCTGCATACCTACATACATACATACCTACATACCTACATACATACATACCTACATACCTACATACATACCTACATACATACCTACCTACATACCTACATACCTACATACCTACATACCTACATGCCTACATACCTACATACCTACATGCCTACATACCTACATACCTACATGCCTACATACCTACATACCTACATGCCTACATACCTACATACCTACATACCTACATACCTACATACCTACATACCTACATACCTAAATACCTACATACCTACATACCTACATACCTACGTACCTACATGCCTACATACCTACATACCTACATACGTACATACCTACATACCTACATACCTACATACATACATACCTACATACCTACATGCCTACATACCTACATACCTACATACCTACATACCTACATACCTACATACCTACATACCTACATGCCTACATACCTACATACCTACATACCTACATACCTACATACCTACATACCTACATACCTACATACCTACATGCCTACATACCTACATACCTACATGCCTACATACCTACATACCTACATACCTACATACCTACATGCCTACATACCTACATACCTACATGTCTACATACCTACATACCTACATACCTACATACCTACATACCTACATGCCTACATACCTACATACCTACATGCCTACATACCTACATACCTACATACCTACATACCTACATGCCTACATACCTACATACCTACATGCCTACATACCTACATACCTACATACCTACATACCTACATACATACATACCTACATACCTACATACCTACATACCTACATACCTACATGCCTACATACCTACATACCTACATGCCTACATACCTACATACCTACATGCCTACATACCTACATACCTACATGCCTACATACCTACATACCTACATACCTACATACCTACATACATACATACATACATACCTACATACCTACATACATACATACCTACATACCTGCATACATACATACCTACATACCTACATACCTACATGCATACATACCTACATACCTACATACATACATACCTACATACCTACATACATACATACCTACATACCTACATACCTACATACCTACATACCTACATACCTACATACCTACATACCTACATACCTACATACCTACAAACATACATACCTATATACCTACATACATACATACCTACATACCTACATACCTACATGCATACATACCTACATACCTACATACATACATACCTAAATACCTACATACATACCTACCTACATACCTACATACCTACATACCTACATGCCTACATACCTACATACCTACATGCCTACATACCTACATACTTACATGCCTACATACCTACATACCTACATGCCAACATACCTACATACCTACATACCTACATACCTACATACCTACATACCTACATACCTACATACCTACATACCTACATACCTATATACCTACATACCTACATACCTACATACCTACATACCTTCATATACCTACATACCTACATGCCTACATACCTACACACCTACATGCCTACATACCTACATACCTACATGCCTACATACCTACATACCTACATGCCTACATACCTACATACCTACATACCTACATACATACATACCTACATACCTACATATATACATACCTACATACCTACATACATACATACCTTCATACCTACATACATACCTACCTACATACCTACATACCTACATACCTACATACCTACATACCTACATACCTACATACCTACATACCTACATACCTACATACCTACATGCCTATATACCTACATACCTACATACCTAGATACCTACATACCTTCATACCTACATACCTACATACCTACATACCTACATACATACATACCTACATACCTACATACATACATACCTACATACCTACATACATACCTACATACATACCTACCTACATACCTACATACCTACATACCTACATACCTACATGCCTACATACCTACATACCTACATGCCTACATACCTACATACCTACATGCCTACATACCTACATACCTACATGCCTACATACCTACATACCTACATACCTACATACCTACATACCTACATACCTACATACCTACATACCTACATACCTACATACCTACATACCTACATACCTACATACCTACATACCTACATACCTACATACCTACATACCTACATACCTACATACCTACATACCTACATACATACATACCTACATACCTACATACATACATACCTACATACCTACATACCTACATACATACTTACCTACATACATACATACCTACATACCTACATACCTACATGCCTACATACCTACATACCTACATACCTACATACCTACATACCTACATACCTACATACCTACATACCTACATACCTACATACCTACATACCTACATACCTACATACCTACATACCTACATACCTACATACCTACATACCTACATACCTACATACGTACATACCTACATACCTACATACATACATACCTACATACCTACATACCTACATACCTACATACTTACATAGCTACATGCCTACATACCTACATACCTACATGCCTACATACCTACATACCTACATACCTACATGCCTACATACCTACATACCTGCATGCCTACATACCTACATACCTACATACCTACATACCTACATACCTACATACCTACATACCTACATACATTCATACCTACTTACCTACATACATACATACCTACATACCTACAAATATACATACCTACATACCTACATACATACATACCTACATACCTACATACCTACATACCTACATACCTAGATACGTACATACCTACATACATACTAACCTACATACCTACATACATACATACATACATACATACATACCTACATACCTACATACATACATACATACCTACATACCTACATACCTACATACATACATACCTACATACCTACATACATACATACCTACATACCTACATACCTAAATACCTACATACCTACATACCTACATACCTACATACCTACATACCTACATACCTACATACCTACATACCTACATACCTACATACCTACATACCTACATACCTACATACCTACATACCTACATACATACATACCTACATACCTACATGCCAACATACCTACATACCTACATACCTACATACCTACATACCTACATACCTACATACCTACATACCTACATACCTACATACCTACATACCTACATACCTACATACCTACATACATACATACCTACATACCTACATACCTACATACCTACATACCTACATACCTACATACCTACATACCTACATACCTACATACCTACATACCTACATACCTATATACCTACATACCTACATACCTACATACCTTCATATACCTACATACCTACATGCCTACATACCTACACACCTACATGCCTACATACCTACATACCTACATGCCTACATACCTACATACCTACATGCCTACATACCTACATACCTACATACCTACATACCTACATACCTACATACCTACATATATACATACCTACATACATACATACATACATACATACATACCTACATACCTACATACATACATACATACCTACATACCTACATACCTACATACATACATACCTACATACCTACATACATACATACCTACATACCTACATACCTAAATACCTACATACCTACATACCTACATACCTACATACCTACATACCTACATACCTACATACCTACATACCTACATACCTACATACCTACATACCTACATACCTACATACCTACATACATACATACCTACATACCTACATGCCAACATACCTACATACCTACATACCTACATACCTACATACCTACATACCTACATACCTACATACCTACATACCTACATACATACATACCTACATACCTACATACCTACATACCTACATACCTACATACCTACATACCTACATACCTACATACCTACATACCTACATACCTACATACCTACATACCTACATACCTATATACCTACATACCTACATACCTACATACCTTCATATACCTACATACCTACATGCCTACATACCTACACACCTACATGCCTACATACCTACATACCTACATGCCTACATACCTACATACCTACATGCCTACATACCTACATACCTACATACCTACATACCTACATACCTACATACCTACATATATACATACCTACATACCTACATACATACATACCTTCATACCTACATACATACCTTCCTACATACCTACATACCTACATACCTACATACCTACATACCTACATACACATACCTACATACCTACATACCTACATACCTACATACCTACATACCTACATACATACATACATACATACCTACATACCTACATACATACATACCTACATACCTACATACATACATACCTACATACCTACATACCTACATGCATACATACCTACATACCTACATACATACATACCTACATACCTACATACCTAAATACCTACATACCTACATACCTACATACCTATATACCTACATACCTACATACCTACATACCTACATACCTACATACCTACATACCTACATACCTACATACCTACATACCTACATACCTACATACCTACATACCTACATACCTACATACCTACAAACATACATACCTACATACCTACATACATACATACCTACATACCTACATACATACATGCATACATACCTACATACCTACATACATACATACCTAAATACCTACATGCCTACATACCTACATACCTACATGCCTACATACCTACATACTTACATGCCTACGTACCTACATACCTACATACCTACATACCTACTTACCTACATACCTACATACCTACATACCTACATACCTACATACCTACATACCTACATACATACATACCTAAATACCTACATACCTACATACATACATACCTACATACCTACATACCTACATACCTACATACCTACATACCTATATACCTACATACCTACATACATACATACCTACATACATACATACCTACATACCTACATACCTACATACCTACATACCTACATACCTACATACCTACATACCTACATACCTACATACCTACATACCTACATACATACATACATACATACCTACATACCTACATACATACATACCTACATACCTACATACATACATACCTACATACCTACATACCTACATGCATACATACCTACATACCTACATACCTACATACCTACATACCTACATACATACATACCTACATACCTACATACATACATACCTACATACCTACATACCTACATACCTACATACCTACATACCTACATACCTACATACCTACATACCTACATACCTACATACCTACATACCTACATACCTACATACCTACATACCTACATACCTACATACCTACATACCTACATACCTGCATACCTACATACCTACATACCTACATACCTACATACCTACATACCTACATACCTACATACCTACATACCTACATACCTACATACCTACATACCTACATGCCTACATACCTACATACCTACATACCTAGATACCTACATACCTACATACATACATACCTACATACCTACATACATACATACATACATACCTACATACCTACATACATACATACCTACATACCTACATACATACATACCTACATACCTACATACCTACATACCTACATACCTACATACCTACATACCTACATACATACATACCTACATACCTACATACCTAAATACCTACATACCTACATACCTACATACCTACATACCTACATACCTACATGCCTACATACCTACATACCTACATACCTACATACCTACATGCCTACATACCTACATACCTACATGCCTACATACCTACATACCTACATACCTACATACCTACATACCTACATACATACATACCTACATACCTACATACATACATACCTACATACCTACATACATACCTACATACATACCTACCTACATACCTACATACCTACATACCTACATACCTACATGCCTACATACCTACATACCTACATGCCTACATACCTACATACCTACATGCCTACATACCTACATACCTACATGCCTACATACCTACATACCTACATACCTACATACCTACATACCTACATACCTACATACCTAAATACCTACATACCTACATACCTACATACCTACGTACCTACATGCCTACATACCTACATACCTACATACGTACATACCTACATACCTACATACCTACATACATACATACCTACATACCTACATGCCTACATACCTACATACCTACATACCTACATACCTACATACCTACATACCTACATACCTACATGCCTACATACCTACATACCTACATACCTACATACCTACATACCTACATACCTACATACCTACATGCCTACATACCCACATACCTACATGCCTACATACCTACATACCTACATACCTACATACCTACATGCCTACATACCTACATACCTACATGCCTACATACCTACATACCTACATACCTACATACCTACATACCTACATGCCTACATACCTACATACCTACATGCCTACATACCTACATACCTACATACCTACATACCTACATGCCTACATACCTACATACCTACATACCTACATGCCTACATACCTACATACCTACATACCTACATACCTACATACATACATACCTACATACCTACATACCTACATACCTACATACCTACATGCCTACATACCTACATACCTACATGCCTACATACCTACATACCTACATGCCTACATACCTACATACCTACATGCCTACATACCTACATACCTACATACCTACATACCTACATACATACATACATACATACCTACATACCTACATACATACATACCTACATACCTACATACATACATACCTACATACCTACATACCTACATGCATACATACCTACATACCTACATACATACATACCTACATACCTACATACATACATACCTACATACCTACATACCTACATACCTACATACCTACATACCTACATACCTACATACCTACATACCTACATACCTACATACCTACATACCTACAAACATACATACCTACATACCTACATACATACATACCTACATAACTACATACCTACATGCATACATACCTACATACCTACATACATACATACCTAAATACCTACATACATACCTACCTACATACCTACATACCTACATACCTACATGCCTACATACCTACATACCTACATGCCTACATACCTACATACTTACATGCCTACATACCTACATACCTACATGCCAACATACCTACATACCTACATACCTACATACCTACATACCTACATACCTACATACCTACATACCTACATACCTACATACCTACATACCTACATACCTATATACCTACATACCTACATACCTACATACCTACATACCTTCATATACCTACATACCTACATGCCTACATACCTACACACCTACATGCCTACATACCTACATACCTACATGCCTACATACCTACATACCTACATGCCTACATACCTACATACCTACATACCTACATACATACATACCTACATACCTACATATATACATACCTACATACCTACATACATACATACCTTCATACCTACATACATACCTACCTACATACCTACATACCTACATACCTACATACCTACATACCTACATACCTACATACCTACATACCTACATACCTACATGCCTATATACCTACATACCTACATACCTAGATACCTACATACCTTCATACCTACATACCTACATACCTACATACCTACATACATACATACCTACATACCTACATACATACATACCTACATACCTACATACATACCTACATACATACCTACCTACATACCTACATACCTACATACCTACATACCTACATGCCTACATACCTACATACCTACATGCCTACATACCTACATACCTACATGCCTACATACCTACATACCTACATGCCTACATACCTACATACCTACATACCTACATACCTACATACCTACATACCTACATACCTACATACCTACATACCTACATACCTACATACCTACATACCTACATACCTACATACCTACATACCTACATACCTACATACCTACATACCTACATACCTACATACATACATACCTACATACCTACATACATACATACCTACATACCTACATACCTACATACATACTTACCTACATACATACATACCTACATACCTACATACCTACATGCCTACATACCTACATACCTACATACCTACATACCTACATACCTACATACCTACATACCTACATACCTACATACCTACATACCTACATACCTACATACCTACATACCTACATACCTACATACCTACATACCTACATACATACATACCTACATACCTACATACATACATACCTACATACCTACATACCTACATACCTACATACTTACATAGCTACATGCCTACATACCTACATACCTACATGCCTACATACCTACATACCTACATACCTACATGCCTACATACCTACATACCTGCATGCCTACATACCTACATACCTACATACCTACATACCTACATACCTACATACCTACATACCTACATACATTCATACCTACTTACCTACATACATACATACCTACATACCTACAAATATACATACCTACATACCTACATACATACATACCTACATACCTACATACCTACATACCTACATACCTAGATACGTACATACCTACATACATACTAACCTACATACCTACATACATACATACATACATACATACATACCTACATACCTACATACATACATACATACCTACATACCTACATACCTACATACATACATACCTACATACCTACATACATACATACCTACATACCTACATACCTAAATACCTACATACCTACATACCTACATACCTACATACCTACATACCTACATACCTACATACCTACATACCTACATACCTACATACCTACATACCTACATACCTACATACCTACATACATACATACCTACATACCTACATGCCAACATACCTACATACCTACATACCTACATACCTACATACCTACATACCTACATACCTACATACCTACATACCTACATACCTACATACCTACATACCTACATACATACATACCTACATACCTACATACCTACATACCTACATACCTACATACCTACATACCTACATACCTACATACCTACATACCTACATACCTACATACCTACATACCTATATACCTACATACCTACATACCTACATACCTTCATATACCTACATACCTACATGCCTACATACCTACACACCTACATGCCTACATACCTACATACCTACATGCCTACATACCTACATACCTACATGCCTACATACCTACATACCTACATACCTACATACCTACATACCTACATACCTACATACCTACATACCTACATATATACATACCTACATACCTACATACATACATACCTTCATACCTACATACATACCTTCCTACATACCTACATACCTACATACCTACATACCTACATACCTACATACCTACATGCCTATATACCTACATACCTACATACCTAGATACCTACATACCTACATACATACATACCTACATACCTACATACCTACATACCTACATGCCTACATACCTACATACCTACATGCCTACATACCTACATACCTACATACCTACATGCCTACATACCTACATACCTACATGCCTACATACCTACATACCTACATACCTACATACCTACATACCTACATACCTACATACCTACATACATACATACATACATACCTACATACCTACATACATACATACCTACATACCTACATACATACATACCTACATACCTACATACATACATACCTACATACCTACATACATACATACATACATACCTACATACCTACATACATACATACCTACATACCTACATACATACATACCTACATACCTACATACCTACATACATACATACCTACATACCTACATACATACATACCTACATACCTACATACCTACATACCTACATGCCTACATACCTACATACCTACATGCCTACATACCTACATACCTACATACCTACATGCCTACATACCTACATACCTACATGCCTACATACCTACATACCTACATACCTACATACCTACATACCTACATACCTACATACCTACATACATACATACATACATACCTACATACCTACATACATACATACCTACATACCTACATACATACATACCTACATACCTACATACCTACATGCATACATACCTACATACCTACATACATACTTACCTACATACCTACATACCTAAATACCTACATACCTACATACCTACATACCTACATACCTACATACCTACATACCTACATACCTACATACCTACATACCTACATACCTACATACCTACATACCTACATACCTACATACCTACATACCTACATACCTACATACCTACAAACATACATACCTACATACCTACATACATACATACCTACATACCTACATACCTACATGCATACATACCTACATACCTACATACATACATACCTAAATACCTACATACATACCTACCTACATACCTACATACCTACATACCTACATACCTACATGCCTACATACCTACATACCTACATGCCTACATACCTACATACTTACATGCCTACGTACCTACATACCTACATGCCTACATACCTACATACCTACATGCCTACATACCTACATACCTACTTACCTACATACCTACATACCTACATACCTACATACCTACATACCTACATACCTACATACCTACATACCTACATACCTACATACCTACATACCTACATACCTACATACCTACATACCTACATACCTACATACCTACATACATACATACCTAAATACCTACATACCTACATACATACATACCTACATACCTACATACCTACATACCTACATACCTACATACCTATATACCTACATACCTACATACATACATACCTACATACATACATACCTACATACCTACATACCTACATACCTACATACCTACATACCTACATACCTACATACCTACATACCTACATACCTACATACCTACATACCTACATACCTACATACCTACATACCTACATACCTACATACCTACATACCTAAATACCTACATACCTACATACCTACATACCTACATACCTACATACCTACATACCTACATACCTACATACCTACATACCTACATACCTACATACCTACATACCTACATACCTACATGCCTACATACCTACATACCTACATGCCTACATACCTACATACCTACATACCTACATACCTACATACCTACATACATACATACCTACATACCTACATACATACATACCTACATACCTACATACATACCTACATACATACCTACCTACATACCTACATACCTACATACCTACATACCTACATGCCTACATACCTACATACCTACATGCCTACATACCTACATACCTACATGCCTACATACCTACATACCTACATGCCTACATACCTACATACCTACATACCTACATACCTACATACCTACATACCTACATACCTAAATACCTACATACCTACATACCTACATACCTACATACCTACGTACCTACATGCCTACATACCTACATACCTACATACGTACATACCTACATACCTACATACCTACATACATACATACCTACATACCTACATGCCTACATACCTACATACCTACATACCTACATACCTACATACCTACATACCTACATACATACATGCCTACATACCTACATACCTACATACCTACATACCTACATACCTACATACCTACATACCTACATGCCTACATACCTACATACCTACATGCCTACATACCTACATACATACATACCTACATACCTACATACATACATACCTACATACCTACATACCTACATGCATACATACCTACATACCTACATACATACATACCTACATACCTACATACCTACATACCTACATACCTACATACCTACATACCTACATACCTACAAACATACATACCTACATACCTACATACATACATACCTACATACCTACATACCTACATGCATACATACCTACATACCTACATACCTAGATACCTACATACCTTCATACCTACATACCTACATACCTACATACCTACATACATACATGCCTACATACCTACATACCTACATGCCAACATACCTACATACCTACATACCTACATACCTACATACCTACATACCTACATACCTACATACCTACATACCTACATACCTATATACCTACATACCTACATACCTACATACCTACATACCTTCATATACCTACATACCTACATGCCTACATACCTACACACCTACATGCCTACATACCTACATACCTACATGCCTACATACCTACATACCTACATGCCTACATACCTACATACCTACATACCTACATACATACATACCTACATACCTACATATATACATACCTACATACCTACATACCTACATACCTACATACCTACATACCTACATACCTACATACCTACATGCCTATATACCTACATACCTACATACCTAGATACCTACATACCTTCATACCTACATACCTACATACCTACATACCTACATACATACATACCTACATACCTACATACATACATACCTACATACCTACATACATACCTACATACATACCTACCTACATACCTACATACCTACATACCTACATACCTACATGCCTACATACCTACATACCTACATGCCTACATACCTACATACCTACATGCCTACATACCTACATACCTACATGCCTACATACCTACATACCTACATACCTACATACCTACATACCTACATACCTACATACCTACATACCTACATACCTACATACCTACATACCTACATACCTACATACCTACATACCTACATACCTACATACCTACATACCTACATACCTACATACATACATACCTACATACCTACATACATACATACCTACATACCTACATACCTACATACATACTTACCTACATACATACATACCTACATACCTACATACCTACATGCCTACATACCTACATACCTACATACCTACATACCTACATACCTACATACCTACATACCTACATACCTACATACCTACATACCTACATACCTACATACCTACATACCTACATACCTACATACCTACATACCTACATACCTACATACCTACATACCTACATACCTACATACCTACATACCTACATACCTACATACCTACATACATACATACCTAAATACCTACATACCTACATACATACATACCTACATACCTACATACCTACATACCTACATACCTACATACCTACATACCTACATACCTACATACCTACATACCTACATACATACATACCTACATACATACATACCTACATACCTACATACCTACATACCTACATACCTACATACCTACATACCTACATACCTACATACATACATACCTACATACCTACATACATACATACCTACATACCTACATACCTACATACATACTTACCTACATACATACATACCTACATACCTACATACCTACATACCTACATACCTAAATACCTACATACCTACATACATACATACCTACATACCTACATACCTACATACATACTTACCTACATACATACATACCTACAAACCTACATACCTACATACCTACATACCTACATACCTACATACCTAAATACCTACATACCTACATACCCACATACCTACATACCTACATACCTACATACCTACATACCTACATACCTACATACCTACATACCTACATACCTACATACCTACATACCTTCATACCTACATACCTACATACCTACATACCTACATACCAACATACCTACATACCTACATACCTACATACCTACATACCTACATACCTACATACCTACATACCTACATACCTACATACATACATACCTAAATACCTACATACCTACATACATACATACCTACATACCTACATACCTACATACCTACATACCTACATACCTACATACCTACATACCTACATACCTACATACCTACATACCTACATACATACATACCTACATACATACATACCTACATACCTACATACCTACATACCTACATACCTACATACCTACATACCTACATACCTACATACCTACATACCTACATACATACATACCTACATACCTACATACATACATACCTACATACCTACATACCTACATACATACTTACCTACATACATACATACCTACATACCTACAAACCTACATACCTACATACCTAAATACCTACATACCTACATACATACATACCTACATACCTACATACCTACATACATACTTACCTACATACATACATACCTACATACCTACATACCTACATACCTACATACCTAGATACCTACATACCTACATACCTAAATACCTACATACCTACATACCTACATGCCTACATACCTACATACCTACATACCTACATACCTACATACCTACATACCTACATACCTACATACCTACATACCTACATACCTACATACCTACATACCTACATACCTACATACCTACATACCTACATACCTACATACCTACATACCTACATACATACATACCTAAATACCTACATACCTACATACATACATACCTACATACCTACATACCTACATACCTACATACCTACATACCTACATATCTACATACCTACATACATACATACCTACATACCTACATACCTACATGCCTACATACCTACATACCTACATACCTACATACCTACATACCTACATACCTACATACCTACATACCTACATACCTACATACCTACATACCTACATACCTACATACCTACATACCTACATACCTACATACCTACATACCTACATAAATACATACCTACATACCTACATACATACATACCTAAATACCTACATACCTACATACATACATACCTACATACCTACATACCTACATACCTACATACCTACATACCTACATACCTACATACCTACATACCTACATACATACATACCTACATACATACATACCTACATACCTACATACATACTTACCTACATACATACATACCTACATACCTACATACCTACATACCTACATACCTAAATACCTACATACCTACATACATACATACCTACATACCTACATACATACTTACCTACATACATACATACCTACATACCTACATACCTACATACCTACATACCTAAATACCTACATACCTACATACCTACATACCTACATACCACATACCTACATACCTACATACCTACATACCTACATACCTACATACCTACATACCTACATACCTACATACCTACATACCTACATACCTACATACCTACATACCTACATACCTACATACCTACATACCTACATACCTACATACCTACATACCTACATACCTACATACCTACATACCTACATACCTACATACCTACATACCTACATACCTACATACCTACATACCTACATACCTACATACCTACATACCTACATACATACATACCTAAATACCTACATACCTACATACATACATACCTACATAACTACATACCTACATACCTACATACCTACATACCTACATACCTACATACCTACATACCTACATACCTACATACATACATACCTACATACATACATACCTACATAC
>CAUJBB010000119.1:0-67000 GCA_963082805.1 Hemicrepidius hirtus | reverse complement strand
ACATACCTACATACCTACATACCTACATACCTACATAGCTACATACCTACATACCTACATACCTACATACCTACATACCTACATACCTACATACCTACATACCTACATACCTACATACCTCCATACCTACACACCTACATACCTACATACCTACATGCCTACATACCTACATACCTACATGCCTACATACCTACATACCTACATGCCTACATACCTACATACCTACATGCCTACATACCTACATACCTACATACCTACATACATACATACCTACATACCTACATACATACATACCTACATACCTACATACATACATACCTACAAACTTACATACATACATACCTACATACCTACATACATACCTACCTACATACCTACATACCTACATGCCTACATACCTACATACCTACATGCCTACATACCTACATACCTACATGCCTACATACCTACATACCTACATACCTACATACATACATACCTACATACCTACATACATACATACCTACATACCTACATACATACATACCTACATGCCTACATACCTACATACCTACATGCCTACATACCTACATACCTACATGCCTACATACCTACATACCTACATGCCTACATACCTACATACCTACATACCTACATACCTACATACCTACATACCTACATACCTACATACCTACATACCTACATACCTACATACCTACATACCTACATACCTACATACCTACATACCTACATACCTACATACCTACATACCTACATACCTACATACCTACATACCTACATACCTACATACCTACATGCCTACATACCTACATACCTACATACCTAGATACGTACATACCTACATACATACATACCTACATACCTACATACATACATACATACATACCTACATACCTACATACATACATACCTACATACCTACATACATACATACCTACATACCTACATACCTACATACATACATACCTACATACCTACATACATACATACCTACATACCTACATACCTAAATACCTACATACCTACATACCTACATACCTACATACCTACATACCTACATACCTACATACCTACATACCTACATACCTACATACCTACATACCTACATACCTACATACCTACATACCTACATACCTACATACCTACGTACCTACATGCCTACATACCTACATACCTACATACCTACATACCTACATACCTACATACCTACATACCTACATACCTACATACCTACATACCTACATACCTACATACCTACATACCTACATACCTACATACCTACATACCTACATACCTACATACCTACATACCTACATACCTACATACCTACATACATATATACCTACATAACTACATACATACATACCTACATACTTACATACCTACATGCCTACATACCTACATACCTACATGCCTACATACCTACATACCTACATGCCTACATACCTACATACCTACATGCCTACATACCTACATACCTACATACCTACATACCTACATACCTACATACCTACATACATACATACCTACATACCTACATACATACATACCTACATACATACATACCTACATACCTACATACCTACATACCTACATACATACCTACATACATACCTATCTACATACCTACATACCTACATACCTACATGCCTACATACCTACATACCTACATACCTACATGCCTACATACCTACATACCTACATACATACATACCTACATACCTACATACCTAAATACCTACATACCTACATACCTACATACCTACATACCTACATACCTACATACCTACATACCTACATACCTACATACCTACATACCTACGTACCTACATCCTACATACCTACATACCTACATACCTACATACCTACATACCTACATACCTACATACCTACATACCTACATACCTACATACCTACATACCTACATACCTACATACCTACATACCTACATACCTACATACCTACATACATACATACCTACATACCTACATACATACATACCTACATACCTACATACCTACGTACCTACATGCCTACATACCTACATACCTACATACCTACATACCTACATACCTACATACCTACATACCTACATACCTACATACCTACATACCTACATACCTACATACCTACATACCTACATACCTACATACCTACATACCTACATACCTACATACCTACATGCCTACATACCTACATACCTACATGCCTACATACCTACATACCTACATGCCTACATACCTACATACCTACATGCCTACATACCTACATACCTACATACATACATACCTACATGCCTACATACATACATACCTACATACCTACATACATACATACCTACATACCTACATACATACATACCTACATACCTACATACATACCTACCTACATACCTACATACCTACATGCCTACATACCTACATACCTACATGCCTACATACCTACATACCTACATGCCTACATACCTACATACCTACATACCTACATACATACATACCTACATACCTACATACATACATACCTACATACCTACATACATACATACCTACATACCTACATACATACCTACCTACATACCTACATACCTACATACCTACATGCCTACATACCTACATACCTACATGCCTACATACCTACATACCTACATGCCTACATACCTACATACCTACATGCCTACATACCTACATACCTACATACCTACATACCTACATCCCTACATACCTACATACCTACATACCTACATACCTACATACATACATACCTACATACCTACATACCTACATACCTACATACCTACATACCTACATACCTACATACCTACATACCTACATACCTACATACCTACATACCTACATACCTACATACCTACATACCTACATACCTACATACCTACATACCTACATACCTACGTACCTACATACCTACATACCTACATACCTACATACCTACATACCTACATACCTACATACCTACATACCTACATACCTACATACCTACATACCTACATACCTACATACCTACATACCTACATACCTACATACCTACATACCTACATACCTACATACCTACATACCTACATACCTACATACCTAAATACCTACATACCTACATACTTACATACCTACATACCTACATACCTACATACCTACATACCTACATACCTTCATACCTACATACCTGCATGCCTACATATCTACATACCTACATACCTAGATACCTACATACCTACATACATACATACCTACATACCTACATACATACATACATACATACCTACATACCTACATACATACATACCTACATACCTACATACATACATACTTACATACATACATACATACATACCTACATACCTACATACATACATACCTACATACCTACATACATACATACCTACATACCTACATACATACATACCTACATACCTACATACCTACATACCTACATACCTACATACCTACATACCTACATACCTACATACCTACATACCTACATACCTACATACCTACATACCTACATACCTACATACCTACATACCTACATACCTACATACCTACATACCTATACCTACATACCTACATACCTACATACCTACATACCTACATACCTACATACCTACATACCTACATACCTACATACATACATACCTACATACCTACATACATACATACCTACATACCTACATACCTACATACCTACATACATACATACCTACATACCTACATACATACCTACCTACATACCTACATACCTACATACCTACATGCCTACATACCTACATACCTACATGCCTACATACCTACATACCTACATGCCTACATACCTACATACCTACATGCCTACATACCTACATACCTACATACCTACATACCTACATACCTACATACCTACATACCTACATACCTATATACCTACATACCTACATACCTACATACCTACATACCTACATGCCTACATACCTACATACCTACATGCCTACATACCTACATACCTACATGCCTACATACCTACATACCTACATGCCTACATACCTACATACCTACATACCTACATACCTACATACCTACATACCTACATACCTACATACCTACATGCCTACATACCTACATACCTACATGCCTACATACCTACATACCTACATGCCTACATACCTACATACCTACATACCTACATACCTACATACCTACATACCTACATACCTACATACCTACATACCTACATACCTACATACCTACATGCCTACATACCTACATGCCTACATACCTACATACCTACATACCTACATACCTACATACCTACATACCTACATACCTACATACCTACATACCTACATACATACCTACCTACATACCTACATACCTACATACCTACATGCCTACATACCTACATACCTACATGCCTACATACCTACATACCTACATGCCTACATACCTACATACCTACATGCCTACATACCTACATACCTACATACCTACATACCTACATACCTACATACCTACATACCTACATACATACATACCTACATACCTACATACCTACATACCTACATACCTACATACCTACATACCTACATACCTACATACCTACATACCTACATACCTACATACCTACATACCTACATACCTACATACCTACATACCTACGTACCTACCTACCTACATACCTACATACCTACATACCTACATACCTACATACCTACATACCTACATACCTACATACCTACATACCTACATACCTACATACCTACATACCTACATACCTACATACCTACATACCTAAATACCTACATACCTACATACTTACATACCTACATACCTACATACCTACATACCTACATACCTACATACCTTCATACCTACATACCTGCATGCCTACATATCTACATACCTACATACCTAGATACCTACATACCTACATACATACATACCTACATACCTACATACATACATACATACATACCTACATACCTACATACATACATACCTACATACCTACATACATACATACTTACATACATACATACATACATACCTACATACCTACATACATACATACCTACATACCTACATACATACATACCTACATACCTACATACATACATACCTACATACCTACATACCTACATACCTACATACCTACATACCTACATACCTACATACCTACATACCTACATATCTACATACCTACATACCTACATACCTACATACCTACATACCTACATACCTACATACCTACATACCTACATACCTACATACCTATACCTACATACCTACATACCTACATACCTACATACCTACATACCTACATACCTACATACCTACATACCTACATACCTACATACATACATACCTACATACCTACATACATACATACCTACATACCTACATACATACATACCTACATACCTACATACATACCTACCTACATACCTACATACCTACATACCTACATGCCTACATACCTACATACCTACATGCCTACATACCTACATACCTACATGCCTACATACCTACATACCTACATGCCTACATACCTACATACCTACATACCTACATACCTACATACCTACATACCTACATACCTACATACCTACATACCTACATACCTACATACCTACATACCTACATACCTACATACCTACATACCTACATACCTGCATACCTACATACCTACATACCTACATGGTTACATACCTACATACCTACATGCCTACATACCTACATACCTACATACCTACATACCTACATACCTACATACCTACATACCTACATACCTACATACTTACATACCTAGATACCTACATACCTACATACCTACATACCTACATACCTACATACCTACATACCTACATACCTACATACCTACATACCTACATACCTACATACCTACATACCTACATACCTACGTACCTACATACCTACATACCTACATACCTACATACCTACATACCTACATACCTACATACCTACATACCTACATGCCTACATACCTACATACCTACATGCCTACATACTTACATACCTACATACCTACATACCTACATACCTACATAACTACATACCTACATACCTACATACCTACATACCTACATACCTACATACCTACATACCTACATGCCTACATACCTACATACCTACATACCTACATACTTACATACCTACATACATACATACCTACATACCTACATACATACATACCTACATACATACATACCTACATACATACATACCTACATACCTACATACCTACATACCTACATACCTACATACCTACATACCTACATACCTACATACCTACATACCTACATACCTACATACCTGCATACCTACATACCTACATACCTACATACCTACATACCTACATGCCTACATACCTACATACCTACATGCCTACATACCTACATACCTACATACCTACATACCTACATACCTACATACCTACATACCTACATACCTACATACCTACATACCTACATACCTACATACCTACATACCTACATACCTAAATACCTACATACCTACATACTTACATACCTACATACCTACATACCTACATACCTACATACCTACATACCTTCATACCTACATACCTGCATGCCTACATATCTACATACCTACATACCTAGATACCTACATACCTACATACATACATACCTACATACCTACATACATACATACATACATACCTACATACCTACATACATACATACCTACATACCTACATACATACATACTTACATACATACATACATACATACCTACATACCTACATACATACATACCTACATACCTACATACATACATACCTACATACCTACATACATACATACCTATATACCTACATACCTACATACCTACATACCTACATACCTACATACCTACATACCTGCATACTTACATACCTACATACCTACATACCTACATACCTACATACCTACATACCTACATACCTACATACCTACATACCTACATACCTATACCTACATACCTACATACCTACATACCTACATACCTACATACCTACATACCTACATACCTACATACCTACATACATACATACCTACATACCTACATACATACATACCTACATACCTACATACATACATACCTACATACCTACATACATACCTACCTACATACCTACATACCTACATACCTACATGCCTACATACCTACATACCTACATGCCTACATACCTACATACCTACATGCCTACATACCTACATACCTACATGCCTACATACCTACATACCTACATACCTACATACCTACATACCTACATACCTACATACCTACATACCTACATACCTACATACCTACATACCTACATACCTACATGCCTACATACCTACATACCTACATACCTACATACCTACATACCTACATACCTACATACCTACATACCTACATACCTACATACCTACATACCTACATACCTACATACCTACATACCTACATACCTACATACATACCTACCTACATACCTACATACCTACATACCTACATGCCTACATACCTACATACCTACATGCCTACATACCTACATACCTACATGCCTACATACCTACATACCTACATGCCTACATACCTACATACCTACATACCTACATACCTACATACCTACATACCTACATACCTACATACATACATACCTACATACCTACATACCTACATACCTACATACCTACATACCTACATACCTACATACCTACATACCTACATACCTACATACCTACATACCTACATACCTACATACCTACATACCTACGTACCTACCTACCTACATACCTACATACCTACATACCTACATACCTACATACCTACATACCTACATACCTACATACCTACATACCTACATACCTACATACCTACATACCTACATACCTACATACCTACATACCTACATACCTACATACCTAAATACCTACATACCTACATACTTACATACCTACATACCTACATACCTACATACCTACATACCTACATACCTTCATACCTACATACCTGCATGCCTACATATCTACATACCTACATACCTAGATACCTACATACCTACATACATACATACCTACATACCTACATACATACATACATACATACCTACATACCTACATACATACATACCTACATACCTACATACATACATACTTACATACATACATACATACATACCTACATACCTACATACATACATACCTACATACCTACATACATACATACCTACATACATACATACCTACATACCTACATACCTACATACCTACATACCTACATACCTACATACCTACATACCTACATACCTACATACCTACATACCTACATACCTACATACCTACATACCTACATACCTACATACCTACATACCTACATACCTACATACCTACATACCTATACCTACATACCTACATACCTACATACCTACATACCTACATACCTACATACCTACATACCTACATACCTACATACCTACATACATACATACCTACATACCTACATACATACATACCTACATACCTACATACATACATACCTACATACCTACATACATACCTACCTACATACCTACATACCTACATACCTACATGCCTACATACCTACATACCTACATGCCTACATACCTACATACCTACATGCCTACATACCTACATACCTACATGCCTACATACCTACATACCTACATACCTACATACCTACATACCTACATACCTACATACCTACATACCTACATACCTACATACCTACATACCTACATACCTACATACCTACATACCTACATACCTACATACCTACATACCTACATACCTGCATACCTACATACCTACATACCTACATGCCTACATACCTACATACCTACATGCCTACATACCTACATACCTACATACCTACATACCTACATACCTACATACCTACATACCTACATACCTACATACCTACATACTTACATACCTAGATACCTACATACCTACATACCTACATACCTACATACCTACATACCTACATACCTACATACCTACATACCTACATACCTACATACCTACGTACCTACATACCTACATACCTACATACCTACATACCTACATACCTACATACCTACATACCTACATGCCTACATACCTACATACCTACATGCCTACATACTTACATACCTACATACCTACATACCTACATACCTACATAACTACATACCTACATACCTACATACCTACATACCTACATACCTACATACCTACATACCTACATGCCTACATACCTACATACCTACATACCTACATACTTACATACCTACATACATACATACCTACATACCTACATACATACATACCTACATACATACATACCTACATACATACATACCTACATACCTACATACCTACATACCTACATACCTACATACCTACATACCTACATACCTACATACCTACATACCTACATACCTACATACCTACATACCTACATACCTACATACCTACATACCTACATACCTACATACCTACATGCCTACATACCTACATACCTACATGCCTACATACCTACATACCTACATACCTACATACCTACATACCTACATACCTACATACCTACATACCTACATACCTACATACCTACATACCTACATACCTACATACCTACATACCTAAATACCTACATACCTACATACTTACATACCTACATACCTACATACCTACATACCTACATACCTACATACCTTCATACCTACATACCTGCATGCCTACATATCTACATACCTACATACCTAGATACCTACATACCTACATACATACATACCTACATACCTACATACATACATACATACCTACATACCTACATACATACATACCTACATACCTACATACATACATACTTACATACATACATACATACATACCTACATACCTACATACATACATACCTACATACCTACATACATACATACCTACATACCTACATACATACATACCTACATACCTACATACCTACATACCTACATACCTACATACCTACATACCTACATACCTACATACCTACATACCTACATACCTACATACCTACATACCTACATACCTACATACCTACATACCTATACCTACATACCTACATACCTACATACCTACATACCTACATACCTACATACCTACTTACCTACATACCTACATACATACATACCTACATACCTACATACATACATACAATACATACCTACATACATACATACCTACATACCTACATACATACCTACCTACATACCTACATACCTACATACCTACATGCCTACATACCTACATACCTACATGCCTACATACCTACATACCTACATGCCTACATACCTACATACCTACATGCTTACATACCTACATACCTACATACCTACATACCTACATACCTACATACCTACATACCTACATACCTACATACCTACATACCTACATACCTACATACCTACATACCTACATACCTACATACCTACATACCTACATACCTGCATACCTACATACCTACATACCTACATACCTACATACCTACATGCCTACATACCTACATACCTACATACCTACATACCTACATACCTACATACCTACATACCTACATACTTACATACCTAGATACCTACATACCTACATACCTACATACCTACATACCTACATACCTACATACCTACATACCTACATACCTACATACCTACATACCTACATACCTACGTACCTACATACCTACATACCTACATACCTACATACCTACATACCTACATACCTACATACCTACATGCCTACATACCTACATACCTACATGCCTACATACTTACATACCTACATACCTACATACCTACATACCTACATAACTACATACCTACATACCTACATACCTACATACCTACATACCTACATACCTACATACCTACATGCCTACATACCTACATACCTACATACCTACATACCTACATACCTACATACATACATACCTACATACCTACATACATACATACCTACATACATACATACCTACATACATACATACCTACATACCTACATACCTACATACCTACATACCTACATACCTACATACCTACATACCTACATACCTACATACCTACATACCTACATACCTACATACCTACATACCTACATACCTACATACCTACATACCTACCTACATGCCTACATACCTACATACCTACATACCTACATACCTACATACATACATACCTACATGCCTACATACCTACATACCTACATGCCTACATACCTACATACCTGCATACCTACATACCTACATACCTACGTACCTACATGCCTACATACCTACATACCTACATACCTACATACCTACATACCTACATGCCTACATACCTACATACCTACATGCCTACATACCTACATACCTACATACCTACATACCTACATACATACATACCTACATGCCTACATACCTACATACCTACATGCCTACATATCTACATACCTACATGCCTACATACCTACATACCTACATACCTACATACCTACATACCTACATACCTACATACCTACATACCTACATACCTACATACCTACATACCTACATACCTACATACCTACATACCTACATACCTACATACCTACATACCTACATACCTACATACCTACATACCTACATACCTACATACCTATATACCTACATACCTACATACCTACATACCTACATATACCTACATACCTACATGCCTACATACCTACATACCTATATGCCTACATACCTACATACCTACATGCCTACATACCTACATACCTACATGCCTACATACCTACATACCTACATACCTACATACATACATACCTACATACCTACATATATACATACCTACATACCTACATACCTACATACCTACATACCTACATGCCTACATACCTACATACCTACATACCTAGATACCTACATACCTACATACATACATACCTACATACCTACATACCTACATACCTACATACCTACATACCTACATACCTACATACTTACATACCTACATACCTACATACCTACATACCTACGTACCTACATGCCTACATACCTACATACCTACATACCTACATACCTACATACCTACATACCTACATACCTACATACCTACATACCTACATACCTACATACCTACATACCTACATGCCTACATACCTACATACCTACATGCCTACATACCTACATACCTACATGCCTACTTACCTACATACCTACATGCCTACATACCTACATACCTACATACCTACATACCCACATACCTACATACCTACATACCTACATACCTACATACCTACATACCTACATACATACATACCTACATACCTACATACCTACATACCCACATGCCTACATACCTACATACCTACATACCTACATACCTACATATCTACATACATACATACCTACATACCTACATACCTACATACCTACATACCTACATACCTACATACCTACATACCTACATACCTACATACCTACATACCTACATACCTACATACCTACATACCTACATGCCTACATACCTACATAGCTACATACCTAGATACCTACATACCTACATACATACATACTTACATACCTACATACATACATACATACCTACATACCTACATACATACATACCTACATACCTACATACATACATACCTACATACCTACATACATACATACATACATACCTACATACCTACATACATACATACCTACATACCTACATACCTACATACCTACATACCTACATACCTACATACCTACATACCTACATACCTACATACCTACATACCTACATACCTACATACCTACATACCTACATACCTACATACCTACATACCTACATACCTACATACCTACATACCTACGTACCTACATGCCTACATACCTACATACCTACATACCTACATACCTACATACCTACATACATACATACCTACATACCTACATACCTAAATACCTACATACCTACATACCCACATACCTACATACCTACATACCTACATACCTACATACCTACATACCTACATACCTACATACCTACATACCTACATACCTACATACCTACATACCTACATACCTACATACCTACATACCTACATACCTACGTACCTACGTACCTACATGCCTACATACCTACATACCTACATACCTACATACCTACATACCTACATACCTACATACCTACATACCTACATACCTGCATACCTACATACCTACATACCTACATACCTACATACCTACATACCTACATACCTACATACCTACATACCTACATACCTACATACCTACATACCTACATACCTACATACATACATACCTACATACCTACATACATACATACCTACATACCTACATACCTACATACCTACATACCTACATAATTACATACCTACATGCCTACATACCTACATACCCACATGCCTACATACCTACATACCTACATGCCTACATACCTACATACCTACATGCCTACATACCTACATACCTACATACCTACATACCTACATACATACATACCTACATACCTACATACATACATACCTACATACCTACATACATACATACCTACATACCTACATACATACCTACATACATACCTACCTACATACCTACATACCTACATACCTACATGCCTACATACCTACATACCTACATGCCTACATACCTACATACCTACATGCCTACATACCTACATACCTACATGCCTACATACCTACATACCTACATACCTACATACCTACATACCTACATACCTACATACTTACATACCTACATACCTACATACCTACATACCTACATACCTACATACCTACATACCTACGTACCTGCATACCTACATACCTACATACCTACATACCTACATACCTACATACCTACATACTTACATACCTACATACCTACATACCTACATACCTACATACCTACATACCTACATACCTACATACCTACATACCTACATACCTACATACCTACATACCTACATACATACATACCTACATACCTACATACATACATACCTACATACCTACATACCTACATACCTACATACCTACATAATTACATACCTACATGCCTACATACCTACATACCCACATGCCTACATACCTACATACCTACATGCCTACATACCTACATACCTACATGCCTACATACCTACATACCTACATACCTACATACCTACATACATACATACCTACATACCTACATACATACATACCTACATACCTACATACATACATACCTACATACCTACATACATACCTACATACATACCTACCTACATACCTACATACCTACATACCTACATGCCTACATACCTACATACCTACATGCCTACATACCTACATACCTACATGCCTACATACCTACATACCTACATGCCTACATACCTACATACCTACATACCTACATACCTACATACCTACATACCTACATACTTACATACCTACATACCTACCTACCTACATACCTACATACCTACATACCTACATACCTACATACCTACATACCTACATACCTACATACCTACATACCTACATACCTACATACCTACATACCTACATACCTACATACCTATATACCTACATACCTACATACCTACATACCTACATATTCCTACATACCTACATGCCTACATACCTACATACCTACATGCCTACATACCTACATACCTACATGCCTACATACCTACATACCTACATGCCTACATACCTACATACCTACATACCTACATACATACATACCTACATATACCTACATACCTACATGCCTACATACCTACATACCTACATGCCTACATACCTACATACCTACATGCCTACATACCTACATACCTACATGCCTACATACCTACATACCTACATACCTACATACCTACATACCTACATGCCTACATACCTACATACCTACATACCTAGATACCTACATACCTACATACCTACATACCTACATACCTACAGACCTACATACCTACATACCTACATGCCTACATACCTACATACCTACATACCTACATACATACCTACCTATATACCTACATACCTACATACCTACATGCCTACATACCTACATACCTACATGCCTACATACCTACATACCTACATGCCTACATACCTACATACCTACATGCCTACATACCTACATACCTACATACCTACATACCTACATACTTACATACATACATTCCTACATACCTACATACCTACATACCTACATGCCTACATACCTACATACCTACATACCTACATACATACCTACCTATATACCTACATACCTACATACCTACAGACCTACATACCTACATACCTACATGCCTACATACCTACATACCTACATACCTACATACATACCTACCTATATACCTACATACCTACATACCTACATGCCTACATACCTACATACCTACATGCCTACATACCTACATACCTACATGCCTACATACCTACATACCTACATACCTACATACATACCTACCTATATACCTACATACCTACATACCTACATGCCTACATACCTACATACCTACATGCCTACATACCTACATACCTACATGCCTACATACCTACATACCTACATGCCTACATACCTACATACCTACATACCTACATACCTACATACCTACATACCTACATACCTACATACCTACATACCTACATACCTACATACCTACATACCTACAGACCTACATACCTACATACCTACATACTTACATACATACATTACTACATACCTACATACCTACATACCTACATGCCTACATACCTACATACCTACATGCCTACATACCTACATACCTACATGCCTACATACCTACATACCTACATGCCTACATACCTACATACCTACATACCTACATACCTACATACCTACATACCTACATACCTACATACCTACATACCTACATACCTACATACCTACATACCTACATACCTACATACCTACATACCTACATACCTACATACCTACATACCTATATACCTACATACCTACATACCTACATACCTACATATACCTACATACCTACATGCCTACATACCTACATACCTACATGCCTACATACCTACATACCTACATGCCTACATACCTACATACCTACATGCCTACATACCTACATACCTACATACCTACATACATACATACCTACATATACCTACATACCTACATGCCTACATACCTACATACCTACATGCCTACATACCTACATACCTACATGCCTACATACCTACATACCTACATGCCTACATACCTACATACCTACATACCTACATACCTACATACCTACATGCCTACATACCTACATACCTACATACCTAGATACCTACAAACCTACATACCTACATACCTACATACCTACATACCTACATACCTACATACCTACAGACCTACATACCTACATACCTACATACCTACATACCTACATGCCTACATACCTACATACCTACATACCTACATACATACCTACCTATATACCTACATACCTACATACCTACATGCCTACATACCTACATACCTACATGCCTACATACCTACATACCTACATACTTACATACATACATTCCTACATACCTACATACCTACATGCCTACATACCTACATACCTACATACCTACATACCTACATACTTACATACATACATGCCTACATACCTACATACCTACATGCCTACATACCTACATACCTACTTACCTACATACCTACATGCCTACATACCTACATACCTACATACCTAGATACCTACATACCTACATACATACATACCTACATACCTACATACCTACATACCTACATACGTACATACCTACATACCTACATACCTACATACCTACATACCTACATACCTACATGCCTACATACCTACATACCTACATACCTACATACCTACATACCTACATACATACATACCTACATACCTACATACATACATACCTACATACCTACATACATACATACATACCTACATACCTACATACATACATACCTACATACCTACATACATACATACCTACATACCTACATACATACATACCTACATACCTACATACATACATACATACCTACATACCTACATACATACATACCTACATACCTACATACATACATACCTACATACCTACATACCTACATACATACACACCTACATACCTATATACATACATACCTACATACCTACATACCTACATACCTACATGCCTACATACCTACATACCTACATGCCTACATACCTACATACCTACATGCCTACATACCTACATACCTACATGCCTACATACCTACATACCTACATACCTACATACCCACATACCTACATACCTACATACCTACATACCTACATACCTACATACCTACATACCTACATACCTACATACCTACATACCTACATACCTACATACCTACATGCCTACATACCTACATACCTACATACCTACATACCTACATACCTACATACATACATACCTACATACCTACATACCTACATACCTATATACCTACATACCTACATACCTACATACCTACATACCTACATACCTACATACCTACATACCTACATACCTACATACCTACATACCTACATACCTACATACCTACATACCTACATACCTACATGCCTACATACCTACATAGCTACATACCTAGATACCTACATACCTACATACATACATACTTACATACCTACATACATACATACACACATACCTACATACCTACATACATACATACCTACATACCTACATACATACATACCTACATACCTACATACCTACATACATACATACCTACATACCTACATACATACATACCTACATACCTACATACCTACATACCTACATACCTACATACCTACATACCTACATACCTACATACCTACATACCTACATACCTACATACCTACATACCTACATACCTACATACCTACATACCTACATACCTACATACCTACATACCTACATACCTACATACCTACATACCTACATACCTACGTACCTACATGCCTACATACCTACATACCTACATACCTACATACCTACATACCTACATACCTACATACATACATACCTACAAACCTACATACCTAAATACCTACATACCTACATACCTACATACCTACATACCTACATACCTACATGCCTACATACCTACATACCTACATACCTACATACCCACATACCTACATACCTACATACCTACATACCTACATACCTACATACCTACATACCTACATACCTACATACCTACATACCTACATACCTACATGCCTACATACCTACATACCTACATACCTACATACCTACATACCTACATACCTACATACATACATACCTACATACCTACATACCTACATACCTACATACCTACATACCTACATACCTACATACCTACATACCTACATACCTACATACCTACATACCTACATACCTACATACCTACATACCTACATACCTACATACCTACATACCTACATACCTACATACCTACATACCTACATGCCTACATACCTACATAGCTACATACCTAGATACCTACATACCTACATACATACATACCTACATACCTACATACATACATACACACATACCTACATACCTACATACATACATACCTACATACCTACATACATACATACCTACATACCTACATACCTACATACATACATACCTACATACCTACATACATACATACCTACATACCTACATACCTACATACCTACATACCTACATACCTACATACCTACATACCTACATACCTACATACCTACATACCTACATACCTACATACCTACATACCTACATACCTACATACCTACATACCTACATACCTACATACCTACATACCTACGTACCTACGTACCTACATGCCTACATACCTACATACCTACATACCTACATACCTACATACCTACATACCTACATACCTACATACCTACATACCTACATACCTACATACCTACATACCTACATACCCACATGCCTACATACCTACATACCTACATGCCTACATACCTACATACCTACATGCCTACATACCTACATGCCTACATACCTACATACCCACATGCCTACATACCTACATACCTACATGCCTACATACCTACATACCTACATGCCTACATACCTACATACCTACATACCTACATACCTACATACATACATACCTACATACCTACATACATACATACCTACATACCTACATACATACATACCTACATACCTACATACATACCTACATACATACCTACCTACATACCTACATACCTACATACCTACATGCCTACATACCTACATACCTACATGCCTACATACCTACATACCTACATGCCTACATACCTACATACCTACATGCCTACATACCTACATACCTACATACCTACATACCTACATACCTACATACCTACATACTTACATACCTACATACCTACCTACCTACATACTTACATACCTACATACCTACATACCTACATACCTACATACCTACATACCTACATACCTACATACCTACATACCTACATACCTACATACCTACATACCTATATACCTACATACCTACATACCTACATACCTACATACCTACATATTCCTACATACCTACATGCCTACATACCTACATACCTACATGCCTACATACCTACATACCTACATGCCTACATACCTACATACCTACATGCCTACATACCTACATACCTACATACCTACATACATACATACCTACATATACCTACATACCTACATGCCTACATACCTACATACCTACATGCCTACATACCTACATACCTACATGCCTACATACCTACATACCTACATGCCTACATACCTACATACCTACATACCTACATACCTACATACCTACATGCCTACATACCTACATACCTACATACCTAGATACCTACATACCTACATACCTACATACCTACATACCTACAGACCTACATACCTACATACCTACATGCCTACATACCTACATACCTACATACCTACATACATACCTACCTATATACCTACATACCTACATACCTACATGCCTACATACCTACATACCTACATGCCTACATACCTACATACCTACATGCCTACATACCTACATACCTACATGCCTACATACCTACATACCTACATACCTACATACCTACATACTTACATACATACATTCCTACATACCTACATACCTACATACCTACATGCCTACATACCTACATACCTACATACCTACATACATACCTACCTATATACCTACATACCTACATACCTACAGACCTACATACCTACATACCTACATGCCTACATACCTACATACCTACATACCTACATACATACCTACCTATATACCTACATACCTACATACCTACATGCCTACATACCTACATACCTACATGCCTACATACCTACATACCTACATGCCTACATACCTACATACCTACATACCTACATACATACCTACCTATATACCTACATACCTACATACCTACATGCCTACATACCTACATACCTACATACCTACATACCTACATACCTACATACCTACATATACGTATATTCTACAAGAATTTAAAAGGCTGAGACAATTATGTAAAAGCAATATCTCAATAGCTTATAAAAATTACATCGCATCCCTAGAATTGCACATTAATGACAATGTTAATAACTTCTGGAACTATATTAAGAATAAAAGGAAGGACACAAATATTCAGCAAAACTACTATTATCAGAATGAGAAAACATCAGAAATAAAAGATGCTGTTGGATTATTTGCAAACTACTTTTCATCTGTATATAACAATAATTCAAGTTACAACACTCAGAAACTAGAGTCAGAGGCCGAATGTAGTGTCATGAATACACTTGTGGTGCAGGTTGTAGAGATGAATGATGTAGATAAGGCACTCGAGCAATTGAAAGGGAAAAAGTCCGCTGGTCCTGACTTAATACCAACTTACATTTACAAAGCATGTCATGAACTATTTAAAAATCCTTTGTGTATCCTCTACAATTTAGCTTTGCGAACCTGTACATTTCCTGACAAGTGGAAAGTCTCGAGGGTAACGCCAATACACAAATCTGGATGTAAATCAGATGTTGCGAATTACAGACCTATTTCAATATTATCAGTTCCAGCTCAAATCTTAGAAAAGATTATTTGTCAAAAACTTTCGTTCTACTTAAAAAATTGGATATCGGTGAAACAACACGGTTTCATGAAAGGTCGCTCGGTGGATAGTAACCTGATAACTTTTGTAGATTTTATTAGTAAAACGCTAGACAGAGGCGTACAATCAGATATCACCTATACTGACTTCGCTAAGGCCTTCGATAAGGTTAACCACGACTTACTTCTTCAAAAACTTTTTGAATCGGGATGTAACATAAACTTGGTGAAATTCTTTAGCTCTTATCTACGAAATAGATATCAATATGTTCAGTTACATGGAACTACTTCAGAAAAATACTTAACGGCGTCGGGAGTACCTCAAGGGAGTAATTTAGGACCTTTATTGTTTTTGGTGTTTATAAACGATCTGCCCAACCATATAAATTATTCTGAAGTATTACTATTTGCAGATGATCTCAAACTATTCAAAGAAATTGAAACTGAATACGATTGTGAATTATTACAGAAAGATATAGATGCTATTGTAAATTGGAGCAACACAAATGATTTGAAGCTTAACGTTAGCAAATGCAAAATTATGACACTCTCCTTAAAAAAAAACTATATACTCACAGACTACACAATGAACCATGAACTACTAGCACGTGTCCAAACTCATAAAGATCTAGGAGTAATTTTTAATTCTCAGTTAAAATGGGATGACCATGCGAATTACATAGTTAATAGTGCTACAAAAAATCTAGGCTTTCTGATACGCAATACTATGGATTTTACGAATATAAATTGCATTAAACTACTGTTCAATAGCATAGTTAAATCAAAATTAGAATTCGCTAATAAGGTATGGAATCCCAGTATTGCTTTATATCAACAAAAAATTGAAACAGTCCAAAATAAATATCTTAAATACTTACATTATAAAATCCATAATCGCTACCCTGAATATGACGAATATGAAAATGTTAGACGTCAGGTAAAAATTCTGAAGTTAAGTGAAACACGGGAAATATCTGCGATATTGTTTATGCATAAGTTAATTAACAATAGAATTGATTGTCCAACACTACTAGAACTGGTTAAATTGTACACTCCAACTTTTAGATGCCGACCTCGTGATGTATTTTATATACCATTTTGCAGAACTGATCTCAGGAGAAATTCATCGTTGGTAAAAATTTTATCTATTACAAACTCAATTCTAGCTAGGTCGGATATAAATATTTTTGACACTTCAGCAATTAGATTCAAAAATCAGGTTTATAAACATTTCATCGCTAGACACATATAATTATAGGTTGAGGAAGGGTTGCTTATAACTTATAACTTATAATTTCTAACATTTTTAATTTTAATTACTGATACAGTAGTAACTTAATTCCTTTTAAATTTAATTATATTATGTAGAACATAATATTGTTTGCAGGCATTACTTATTTATGTTATTTTTTGTTATATTTCTTAGTGGAGACACAGGTGTTATAATAGGGCTAGTGCCCGTTACACTTGTAAATAAATAAATAAATAAATAAATAAATAAATAAATACCTACATACCTACATACCTACATACCTACATACCTACATACCTACATACCTACAGACCTACATACCTACATACCTACATACTTACATACATACATTACTACATACCTACATACCTACATACCTACATGCCTACATACCTACATACCTACATACCTACATACCTACATGCCTACATACCTACATACCTACATGCCTACATACCTACATACCTACATACCTACATACCTACATACCTACATACCTACATACCTACATACCTACATACCTACATACCTACATACCTACATACCTACATACCTACATACCTACATACCTACATACCTACATACCTACATACCTATATACCTACATACCTACATACCTACATACCTACATATACCTACATACCTACATGCCTACATACCTACATACCTACATGCCTACATACCTACATACCTACATGCCTACATACCTACATACCTACATGCCTACATACCTACATACCTACATACCTACATACATACATACCTACATATACCTACATACCTACATGCCTACATACCTACATACCTACATGCCTACATACCTACATACCTACATGCCTACATACCTACATACCTACATGCCTACATACCTACATACCTACATACCTACATACCTACATACCTACATGCCTACATACCTACATACCTACATACCTAGATACCTACAAACCTACATACCTACATACCTACATACCTACATACCTACATACCTACATACCTACATACCTACAGACCTACATACCTACATACCTACATACCTACATACCTACATGCCTACATACCTACATACCTACATACCTACATACATACCTACCTATATACCTACATACCTACATACCTACATGCCTACATACCTACATACCTACATGCCTACATACCTACATACCTACATACTTACATACATACATTCCTACATACCTACATACCTACATGCCTACATACCTACATACCTACATACCTACATACCTACATACTTACATACATACATGCCTACATACCTACATACCTACATGCCTACATACCTACATACCTACTTACCTACATACCTACATGCCTACATACCTACATACCTACATACCTAGATACCTACATACCTACATACATACATACCTACATACCTACATACCTACATACCTACATACGTACATACCTACATACCTACATACCTACATACCTACATACCTACATGCCTACATACCTACATACCTACATACCTACATACCTACATACATACATACCTACATACCTACATACATACATACCTACATACCTACATACATACATACATACCTACATACCTACATACATACATACCTACATACCTACATACATACATACCTACATACCTACATACATACATACCTACATACCTACATACATACATACATACCTACATACCTACATACATACATACCTACATACCTACATACATACATACCTACATACCTACATACCTACATACATACACACCTACATACCTATATACATACATACCTACATACCTACATACCTACATACCTACATGCCTACATACCTACATACCTACATGCCTACATACCTACATACCTACATGCCTACATACCTACATACCTACATGCCTACATACCTACATACCTACATACCTACATACCCACATACCTACATACCTACATACCTACATACCTACATACCTACATACCTACATACCTACATACCTACATACCTACATACCTACATACCTACATGCCTACATACCTACATACCTACATACCTACATACCTACATACCTACATACCTACATACATACATACCTACATACCTACATACCTACATACCTATATACCTACATACCTACATACCTACATACCTACATACCTACATACCTACATACCTACATACCTACATACCTACATACCTACATACCTACATACCTACATACCTACATGCCTACATACCTACATAGCTACATACCTAGATACCTACATACCTACATACATACATACCTACATACCTACATACATACATACACACATACCTACATACCTACATACATACATACCTACATACCTACATACATACATACCTACATACCTACATACCTACATACATACATACCTACATACCTACATACATACATACCTACATACCTACATACCTACATACCTACATACCTACATACCTACATACCTACATACCTACATACCTACATACCTACATACCTACATACCTACATACCTACATACCTACATACCTACATACCTACATACCTACATACCTACATACCTACATACCTACATACCTACATACCTACATACCTACATACCTACATACCTACGTACCTACATGCCTACATACCTACATACCTACATACCTACATACCTACATACCTACATACATACATACCTACAAACCTACATACCTAAATACCTACATACCTACATACCTACATACCTACATACCTACATACCTACATGCCTACATACCTACATACCTACATACCTACATACCCACATACCTACATACCTACATACCTACATACCTACATACCTACATACCTACATACCTACATACCTACATACCTACATACCTACATGCCTACATACCTACATACCTACATACCTACATACCTACATACCTACATACCTACATACATACATACCTACATACCTACATACCTACATACCTACATACCTACATACCTACATACCTACATACCTACATACCTACATACCTACATACCTACATACCTACATACCTACATACCTACATACCTACATACCTACATACCTACATACCTACATGCCTACATAGCTACATACCTAGATACCTACATACCTACATACATACATACCTACATACCTACATACATACATACACACATACCTACATACCTACATACATACATACCTACATACCTACATACATACATACCTACATACCTACATACCTACATACATACATACCTACATACCTACATACATACATACCTACATACCTACATACCTACATACCTACATACCTACATACCTACATACCTACATACCTACATACCTACATACCTACATACCTACATACCTACATACCTACATACCTACATACCTACATACCTACATACCTACATACCTACATACCTACATACCTACGTACCTACATGCCTACATACCTACATACCTACATACCTACATACCTACATACCTACATACCTACATACCTACATACCTACATACCTACATACCTACATACCTACATACCTACATACCTACATACCTACATACCTACATACCTACATACCTACATACATACATACCTACATACCTACATACATACATACCTACATACCTACATACATACATACCTACATACCTACATACATACATACCTACATACCTACATACCTACATACCTACATACATACATACCTACATGCCTACATACCTACATACCTACATGCCTACATACCTACATACCTACATATATACATACCTACATACCTACATACCTACATACCTACATACCTACATGCCTACATACCTACATACCTACATACCTAGATACCTACATACCTACATACATACATACCTACATACCTACATACCTACATACCTACATACCTACATACCTACATACCTACATACCTACATACCTACATACCTACATACCTACATACCTACGTACCTACATGCCTACATACCTACATACCTACATACCTACATACCTACATACCTACATACCTACATACCTACATACCTACATACCTACATACCTACATACCTACATACCTACATACCTACATGCCTACATACCTACATACCTACATGCCTACATACCTACATACCTACATGCCTACATACCTACATACCTACATGCCTACATACCTACATACCTACATACCTACATACCTACATACATACATACCTACATACCTACATACATACATACCTACATACCTACATACCTACATACCTACATACCTACATAATTACATACCTACATGCCTACATACCTACATACCTACATGCCTACATACCTACATACCTACATGCCTACATACCTACATACCTACATGCCTACATACCTACATACCTACATACCTACATACCTACATACATACATACCTACATACCTACATACATACATACCTACATACCTACATACATACATACCTACATACCTACATACATACCTACATACATACCTACCTACATACCTACATACCTACATGCCTACATACCTACATACCTACATGCCTACATACCTACATACCTACATGCCTACATACCTACATACCTACATGCCTACATATCTACATACCTACATACCTACATACCTACATACCTACATACCTACATACCTACATACCTACATACCTACATACCTACATACCTACATACCTACATACCTACATACCTACATACCTACATACCTACATACCTACATACCTACATACCTACATACCTACATACCTACATACCTATATACCTACATACCTACATACCTACATACCTACATATTCCTACATACCTACATGCCTACATACTTACATACCTACATGCCTACATACCTACATACCTACATGCCTACATACCTACATACCTACATGCCTACATACCTACATACCTACATACCTACATACATACATACCTACATATACCTACATACCTACATGCCTACATACCTACATACCTACATGCCTACATACCTACATACCTACATGCCTACATACCTACATACCTACATGCCTACATACCTACATACCTACATACCTACATACCTACATACCTACATGCCTACATACCTACATACCTACATACCTAGATACCTACATACCTACATACCTACATACCTACATACCTACATACCTACATACCTACATACCTACATACCTACAGACCTACATACCTACATACCTACATGCCTACATACCTACATACCTACATACCTACATACATACCTACCTATATACCTACATACCTACATACCTACATGCCTACATACCTACATACCTACATGCCTACATACCTACATACCTACATGCCTACATACCTACATACCTACATGCCTACATACCTACATACCTACAAACCTACATACCTACATACTTACATACATACATTCCTACATACCTACATACCTACATACCTACATGCCTACATACCTACATACCTCCATACCTACATACATACCTACCTATATACCTACATACCTACATACCTACAGACCTACATACCTACATACCTACATGCCTACATACCTACATACCTACATACCTACATACATACCTACCTACATGCCTACATACCTACATACCTCCATACCTACATACATACCTACCTATATACCTACATACCTACATACCTACAGACCTACATACCTACATACCTACATGCCTACATACCTACATACCTACATACCTACATACATACCTACCTATATACCTACATACCTACATACCTACATGCCTACATACCTACATACCTACATACCTACATACCTACATACCTACATACATACCTACCTATATACATTACATACCTACATACCTACATGCCTACATACCTACATACCTACATGCCTACATACCTACATACCTACATGCCTACATACCTACATACCTACATGCCTACATACCTACATACCTACATGCCTACATACCTACATACCTACATACCTACATACCTACATACCTACATACCTACATACCTACATACCTACATACCTACATACCTACAGACCTACATACCTACATACCTACATACTTACATACATACATTCCTACATACCTACATACCTACATACCTACATGACTACATACCTACATACCTACATGCCTACATACCTACATACCTACATGCCTACATACCTACATACCTACATGCCTACATACCTACATACCTACATACCTACATACCTACATACCTACATACCTACATACCTACATACCTACATACCTACATACCTACATACCTACATACCTACATACCTACATACCTACATACCTATATACCTACATACCTACATACCTACATACCTACATATACCTACATACCTACATGCCTACATACCTACATACCTACATGCCTACATACCTACATACCTACATGCCTACATACCTACATACCTACATGCCTACATACCTACATACCTACATACCTACATACATACATACCTACATATACCTACATACCTACATGCCTACATACCTACATACCTACATGCCTACATACCTTGTAACGTGCTACCAGTGGCACAAAAGTTTTGGGCGTTGGCCAGCATCGCCATTTTGTGTTCCACTGGTAGTTCACGTTTTGAGCGCGGGTGGCGCTGCAAGTAGAGAAGCGGAGAAGAGGATTCCCACCACCGATTCGTACCGTCCTCCAATCACAGCCCTGGCTTGGAGGGGAATCCGCATAAAACCAGCTCCCCAGGCCAGGACCAACAACTCCGTTTTCGACTTTAAAGTTAAAACTTCCAACTTTAAATCCGATACCGTATATTTTCCGAGCTTTATAATTATCCGTTTATTTTCCGATATTTTCAAATTATCCGTTTATATTCCCGTATTATTTTTATTATTCCGTTTAATTATTTTTGATTTAATTCCGTTTTATTTCCGCATCATTTTATTTTTATTATTATTATTACCTGTAATTATTTGTGATAATTCATTTCAAATTTTAGTAACCGTGGCCCAAAGAACGTTTAAGGTTTACATCCAGGTACAAATCCCAAGTCCGAACCAGTCCCCGTTCCTTTCCGAGACCACCCGCTTCGTGAAGAACTTGAGTGAAAGGTCTCATCCTTGCCCTAGACCGAGCACGCCTGTGCAAACTTGGCGAGGTCTAGGTGTGTTCCCCCAGGACACAGCGCTGGTGTCCATTAGTGCTGTCCTGGTTCCCTCAACGTAGAGAACCCGCTGTCTTTTTTTCCCCCCAGGGTACAGTGCTGGTGTCCATTGGTACTACCCTGGGTTTTTCCCTTCCCGTTTAATTATCCCCTATAATTAAAAATTACTGCCTACCTGAATTCGTTGTTTCCAAGCCCGAATAAACCTTGCACCGAGTACCTGGATGTAAAACGTTCCTTCGGTTCGATTGTTTTGAATCGATCCGCACCAGTTTTATAGCTGGGGTTTTGTTGAATCGAACAGGTTTCAGTGGCTTGTTCTTTAATCATTCCTTAAAAGAATTAATTTGAATTAATTATAGATTCAAAGAGTCAAGGACCTTGAGTTCATAAAATTCCTTTCCAATTCCCGAATTATAAATTATACTCACCGTACATTATCCTTAACCCAAAGATCCAGACTGCCCTTCTGGCCTCTGGGTAACTGTTGAATCCTTCCATTTAATTAAAACGAAGCAGATTTGCTTTTACTTTTGTTCATAGGTCAGCCTCAGCTGTCAATCTTGACGTCAACGCGCAGACAACACTTACTGTAAACTGGTGTTCGCGCTGCCAACCCTGACGAAAATCCCCAACTGCCGGCGGGAATTCAAATACAAATATTTTTACTGTTTTACATCAATTGTTTATTTTTTTATTTTATAATTACAATTTCTACTCAGAATACCTTGTACATAGTGTAAATAAATATTGTTAATCAGGTTTAAGCATCCGTTTTAATTTTAAAGCACAACTCGACCCCTGGACAACTCAGAGCTACCCGAACTACAAATTTTGCAACGTCCACCCTTATTAGCCGGGGGGTGAAACGTTACAACCTACATACCTACATGCCTACATACCTACATACCTACATGCCTACATACCTACATACCTACATACCTACATACCTACATACCTACATGCCTACATACCTACATGCCTACATACCTACATACCTACATACCTACATACATACCTACCTATATACCTTCATACCTACATACCTACATGCCTACATACCTACATACCTACATGCCTACATACCTACATGCCTACATACCTACATACCTACATACCTACATACATACCTACCTATATACCTTCATACCTACATACCTACATGCCTTCATACCTACATACCTACATGCCTACATACCTACATACCTACATGCCTACATACCTACATACCTACATGCCTACATACCTACATACCTACATACCTTCATACTTACATACATACATGCCTACATACCTACATTCCTACATGCCTACATACCTACATACCTACTTACCTACATACCTACATGCCTACATACCTACATACCTACATACCTACATACCTACATGCCTACATACCTACATACCTACATACCTACATACCTACATACATACATACCTACATACCTACATACATACATACCTACATACCTACATACATACATACATACCTACATACCTACATACATACATACCTACATACCTACATACATACATACCTACATACCTACATACATACATACCTACATACCTACATACATACATACATACCTACATACCTACATACATACATACCTACATACCTACATACATACATACCTACATACCTACATACCTACATACATACACACCTACATACCTATATACATACATACCTACATACCTACATACCTACATACCTACATGCCTACATACCTACATACCTACATGCCTACATACCTACATACCTACATGCCTACATACCTACATACCTACATGCCTACATACCTACATACCTACATACCTACATACCCACATACCTACATACCTACATACCTACATACCTACATACCTACATACCTACATACCTACATACCTACATACCTACATGCCTACATACCTACATACCTACATACCTACATACCTACATACCTACATACATACATACCTACATACCTACATACCTACATACCTATATACCTACATACCTACATACCTACATACCTACATACCTACATACCTACATACCTACATACCTACATACCTACATACCTACATACCTACATACCTACATACCTACATACCTACATGCCTACATACCTACATAGCTACATACCTAGATACCTACATACCTACATACATACATACCTACATACCTACATACATACATACACACATACCTACATACCTACATACATACATACCTACATACCTACATACATACATACCTACATACCTACATACCTACATACATACATACCTACATACCTACATACATACATACCTACATACCTACATACCTACATACCTACATACCTACATACCTACATACCTACATACCTACATACCTACATACCTACATACTTACATACCTACATACCTACATACCTACATACCTACATACCTACATACCTACATACCTACATACCTACATACCTACATACCTACATACCTACATACCTACGTACCTACATGCCTACATACCTACATACCTACATACCTACATACCTACATACCTACATACCTACATACATACATACCTACAAACCTACATACCTAAATACCTACATACCTACATACCTACATACCTACATACCTACATACCTACATGCCTACATACCTACATACCTACATACCTACATACCCACATACCTACATACCTACATACCTACATACCTACATACCTACATACCTACATACCTACATACCTACATACCTACATACCTACATGCCTACATACCTACATACCTACATACCTACATACCTACATACATACATACCTACATACCTACATACCTACATACCTACATACCTACATACCTACATACCTACATACCTACATACCTACATACCTACATACCTACATACCTACATGCCTACATACCTACATAGCTACATACCTAGATACCTACATACCTACATACATACATACCTACATACCTACATACATACATACACACATACCTACATACCTACATACATACATACCTACATACCTACATACATACATACCTACATACCTACATACCTACATACATACATACCTACATACCTACATACATACATACCTACATACCTACATACCTACATACCTACATACCCACATACCTACATACCTACATACCTACATACCTAAATACCTACATACCTACATACCCACATACCTACATACCTACATACCTACATACCTACATACCTACATACCTACATACCTACATACCTACATACCTACATACCTACATACCTACATACCTACATACCTACATACCTACGTACCTACGTACCTACATGCCTACATACCTACATACCTACATACCTACATACCTACATACCTACATACCTACATACCTACATACCTACATACCTACATACCTGCATACCTACATACCTACATACCTACATACCTACATACCTACATACCTACATACCTACATACCTACATACCTACATACCTACATACCTACATACATACATACCTACATACCTACATACCTACGTACCTACATGCCTACATACCTACATACCTACATGCCTACATACCTACATACCTACATGCCTACATACCTACATACCTACATGCCTACATACCTACATACCTACATACCTACATACCTACATACCTACATACCTACATACCTACATACCTACATACCTACATACCTACATACCTACATACCTACATACCTACATACCTACATACCTACATACCTACATACCTACATACCTACATACCTATATACCTACATACCTACATACCTACATACCTACATATTCCTACATACCTACATGCCTACATACTTACATACCTACATGCCTACATACCTACATACCTACATGCCTACATACCTACATACCTACATGCCTACATACCTACATACCTACATACCTACATACATACATACCTACATATACCTACATACCTACATGCCTACATACCTACATACCTACATGCCTACATACCTACATACCTACATGCCTACATACCTACATACCTACATGCCTACATACCTACATACCTACATACCTACATGCCTACATACCTACATGCCTACATACCTACATACCTACATACCTAGATACCTACATACCTACATACCTACATACCTACATACCTACATACCTACATACCTACATACCTACATACCTACAGACCTACATACCTACATACCTACATGCCTACATACCTACATACCTACATACCTACATACATACCTACCTATATACCTACATACCTACATACCTACATGCCTACATACCTACATACCTACATGCCTACATACCTACATACCTACATGCCTACATACCTACATACCTACATGCCTACATACCTACATACCTACAAACCTACATACCTACATACTTACATACATACATTCCTACATACCTACATACCTACATACCTACATGCCTACATACCTACATACCTCCATACCTACATACATACCTACCTATATACCTACATACCTACATACCTACAGACCTACATACCTACATACCTACATGCCTACATACCTACATACCTACATACCTACATACATACCTACCTATATACCTACATACCTACATACCTACATGCCTACATACCTACATACCTACATGCCTACATACCTACATACCTACATGCCTACATACCTACATACCTACATACATACCTACCTATATACATTACATACCTACATACCTACATGCCTACATACCTACATACCTACATGCCTACATACCTACATACCTACATGCCTACATACCTACATACCTACATGCCTACATACCTACATACCTACATACCTACATACCTACATACCTACATACCTACATACCTACATACCTACATACCTACATACCTACATACCTACATACCTACTTACCTACAGACCTACATACCTACATACCTACATACTTACATACATACATTCCTACATACCTACATACCTACATACCTACATGACTACATACCTACATACCTACATGCCTACATACCTACATACCTACATGCCTACATACCTACATACCTACATGCCTACATACCTACATACCTACATACCTACATACCTACATACCTACATACCTACATACCTACATACCTACATACCTACATACCTACATACCTACATACCTACATACCTACATACCTACATACCTACATACCTACATACCTACATACCTATATACCTACATACCTACATACCTACATACCTACATATACCTACATACCTACATGCCTACATACCTACATACCTACATGCCTACATACCTACATACCTACATGCCTACATACCTACATACCTACATGCCTACATACCTACATACCTACATACCTACATACATACATACCTACATATACCTACATACCTACATGCCTACATACCTACATACCTACATGCCTACATACCTTGTAACGTGCTACCAGTGGCACAAAAGTTTTGGGCGTTGGCCAGCATCGCCATTTTGTGTTCCACTGGTAGTTCACGTTTTGAGCGCGGGTGGCGCTGCAAGTAGAGAAGCGGAGAAGAGGATTCCCACCACCGATTCGTACCGTCCTCCAATCACAGCCCTGGCTTGGAGGGGAATCCGCATAAAACCAGCTCCCCAGGCCAGGACCAACAACTCCGTTTTCGACTTTAAAGTTAAAACTTCTAACTTTAAATCCGATACCGTATATTTTCCGAGCTTTATAATTATCCGTTTATTTTCCGATATTTTCAAATTATCCGTTTATATTCCCGTATTATTTTTATTATTCCGTTTAATTATTTTTGATTTAATTCCGTTTTATTTCCGCATCATTTTATTTTTATTATTATTATTACCTGTAATTATTTGTGATAATTCATTTCAAATTTTAGTAACCGTGGCCCAAAGAACGTTTAAGGTTTACATCCAGGTACAAATCCCAAGTCCGAACCAGTCCCCGTTCCTTTCCGAGACCACCCGCTTCGTGAAGAACTTGAGTGAAAGGTCTCATCCTTGCCCTAGACCGAGCACGCCTGTGCAAACTTGGCGAGGTCTAGGTGTGTTCCCCCAGGACACAGCGCTGGTGTCCATTAGTGCTGTCCTGGTTCCCTCAACGTAGAGAACCCGCTGTCTTTTTTTCCCCCCAGGGTACAGTGCTGGTGTCCATTGGTACTACCCTGGGTTTTTCCCTTCCCGTTTAATTATCCCCTATAATTAAAAATTACTGCCTACCTGAATTCGTTGTTTCCGAGCCCGAATAAACCTTGCACCGAGTACCTGGATGTAAAACGTTCCTTCGGTTCGATTGTTTTGAATCGATCCGCACCAGTTTTATAGCTGGGGTTTTGTTGAATCGAACAGGTTTCAGTGGCTTGTTCTTTAATCATTCCTTAAAAGAATTAATTGGAATTAATTATAGATTCAAAGAGTCAAGGACCTTGAGTTCATAAAATTCCTTTCCAATTCCCGAATTATAAATTATACTCACCGTACATTATCCTTAACCCAAAGATCCAGACTGCCCTTCTGGCCTCTGGGTAACTGTTGAATCCTTCCATTTAATTAAAACGAAGCAGATTTGCTTTTACTTTTGTTCATAGGTCAGCCTCAGCTGTCAATCTTGACGTCAACGCGCAGACAACACTTACTGTAAACTGGTGTTCGCGCTGCCAACCCTGACGAAAATCCCCAACTGCCGGCGGGAATTCAAATACAAATATTTTTACTGTTTTACATCAATTGTTTATTTTTTTATTTTATAATTACAATTTCTACTCAGAATACCTTGTACATAGTGTAAATAAATATTGTTAATCAGGTTTAAGCATCCGTTTTAATTTTAAAGCACAACTCGACCCCTGGACAACTCAGAGCTACCCGAACTACAAATTTTGCAACGTCCACCCTTATTAGCCGGGGGGTGAAACGTTACAACCTACATACCTACATGCCTACATACCTACATACCTACATGCCTACATACCTACATACCTACATACCTACATACCTACATACCTACATGCCTACATACCTACATGCCTACATACCTACATACCTACATACCTACATACATACCTACCTATATACCTTCATACCTACATACCTACATGCCTACATACCTACATACCTACATGCCTACATACCTACATGCCTACATACCTACATACCTACATACCTACATACATACCTACCTATATACCTTCATACCTACATACCTACATGCCTTCATACCTACATACCTACATGCCTACATACCTACATACCTACATGCCTACATACCTACATACCTACATGCCTACATACCTACATACCTACATACCTACATACCTACATACTTACATACATACATGCCTACATACCTACATACCTACATGCCTACATACCTACATACCTACTTACCTACATACCTACATGCCTACATACCTACATACCTACATACCTACATACCTACATGCCTACATACCTACATACCTACATACCTACATACCTACATACCTACATACATACATACCTACATACCTACATACATACATACCTACATACCTACATACATACATACATACCTACATACCTACATACATACATACCTACATACCTACATACATACATACCTACATACCTACATACATACATACCTACATACCTACATACATACATACATACCTACATACCTACATACATACATACCTACATACCTACATACATACATACCTACATACCTACATACCTACATACATACACACCTACATACCTATATACATACATACCTACATACCTACATACCTACATACCTACATGCCTACATACCTACATACCTACATGCCTACATACCTACATACCTACATGCCTACATACCTACATACCTACATGCCTACATACCTACATACCTACATACCTACATACCCACATACCTACATACCTACATACCTACATACCTACATACCTACATACCTACATACCTACATACCTACATACCTACATACCTACATGCCTACATACCTACATACCTACATACCTACATACCTACATACCTACATACATACATACCTACATACCTACATACCTACATACCTATATACCTACATACCTACATACCTACATACCTACATACCTACATACCTACATACCTACATACCTACATACCTACATACCTACATACCTACATACCTACATACCTACATACCTACATACCTACATACCTACATGCCTACATACCTACATAGCTACATACCTAGATACCTACATACCTACATACATACATACCTACATACCTACATACATACATACACACATACCTACATACCTACATACATACATACCTACATACCTACATACATACATACCTACATACCTACATACCTACATACATACATACCTACATACCTACATACATACATACCTACATACCTACATACCTACATACCTACATACCTACATACCTACATACCTACATACCTACATACCTACATACCTACATACCTACATACCTACATACCTACATACCTACATACCTACATACCTACATACCTACATACCTACATACCTACATACCTACATACCTACATACCTACATACCTACATACCTACATACCTACATACCTACATACCTACATACCTACATACCTACATACCTACATACCTACATACCTACATACCTACATACCTACATACCTACATACCTACATACCTACATACCTACGTACCTACATGCCTACATACCTACATACCTACATACCTACATACCTACATACCTACATACCTACATACATACATACCTACAAACCTACATACCTACATGCCTACATACCTACATACCTACATACCTACATACATACCTACCTATATACCTTCATACCTACATACCTACATGCCTACATACCTACATACCTACATGCCTACATACCTACATGCCTACATACCTACATACCTACATACCTACATACATACCTACCTATATACCTTCATACCTACATACCTACATGCCTTCATACCTACATACCTACATGCCTACATACCTACATACCTACATGCCTACATACCTACATACCTACATGCCTACATACCTACATACCTACATACCTACATACCTACATACTTACATACATACATGCCTACATACCTACATACCTACATGCCTACATACCTACATACCTACTTACCTACATACCTACATGCCTACATACCTACATACCTACATACCTACATACCTACATGCCTACATACCTACATACCTACATACCTACATACCTACATACCTACATACATACATACCTACATACCTACATACATACATACCTACATACCTACATACATACATACATACCTACATACCTACATACATACATACCTACATACCTACATACATACATACCTACATACCTACATACATACATACCTACATACCTACATACATACATACATACCTACATACCTACATACATACATACCTACATACCTACATACATACATACCTACATACCTACATACCTACATACATACACACCTACATACCTATATACATACATACCTACATACCTACATACCTACATACCTACATGCCTACATACCTACATACCTACATGCCTACATACCTACATACCTACATGCCTACATACCTACATACCTACATGCCTACATACCTACATACCTACATACCTACATACCCACATACCTACATACCTACATACCTACATACCTACATACCTACATACCTACATACCTACATACCTACATACCTACATACCTACATGCCTACATACCTACATACCTACATACCTACATACCTACATACCTACATACATACATACCTACATACCTACATACCTACATACCTATATACCTACATACCTACATACCTACATACCTACATACCTACATACCTACATACCTACATACCTACATACCTACATACCTACATACCTACATACCTACATACCTACATACCTACATACCTACATACCTACATGCCTACATACCTACATAGCTACATACCTAGATACCTACATACCTACATACATACATACCTACATACCTACATACATACATACACACATACCTACATACCTACATACATACATACCTACATACCTACATACATACATACCTACATACCTACATACCTACATACATACATACCTACATACCTACATACATACATACCTACATACCTACATACCTACATACCTACATACCTACATACCTACATACCTACATACCTACATACCTACATACCTACATACCTACATACCTACATACCTACATACCTACATACCTACATACCTACATACCTACATACCTACATACCTACATACCTACATACCTACATACCTACATACCTACATACCTACGTACCTACATGCCTACATACCTACATACCTACATACCTACATACCTACATACCTACATACCTACATACATACATACCTACAAACCTACATACCTAAATACCTACATACCTACATACCTACATACCTACATACCTACATACCTACATGCCTACATACCTACATACCTACATACCTACATACCCACATACCTACATACCTACATACCTACATACCTACATACCTACATACCTACATACCTACATACCTACATACCTACATACCTACATGCCTACATACCTACATACCTACATACCTACATACCTACATACCTACATACATACATACCTACATACCTACATACCTACATACCTACATACCTACATACCTACATACCTACATACCTACATACCTACATACCTACATACCTACATACCTACATACCTACATACCTTCATACCTACATACCTACATGCCTACATACCTACATAGCTACATACCTAGATACCTACATACCTACATACATACATACCTACATACCTACATACATACATACACACATACCTACATACCTACATACATACATACCTACATACCTACATACATACATACCTACATACCTACATACCTACATACATACATACCTACATACCTACATACATACATACCTACATACCTACATACCTACATACCTACATACCTACATACCTACATACCTACATACCTACATACCTACATACCTACATACCTACATACCTACATACCTACATACCTACATACCTACATACCTACATACCTACATACCTACATACCTACATACCTACATACCTACGTACCTACATGCCTACATACCTACATACCTACATACCTACATACCTACATACCTACATACCTACATACCTACATACCTACATACCTACATACCTACATACCTACATACCTACATACCTACATACCTACATACCTACGTACCTACATGCCTACATACCTACATACCTACATACCTACATACCTACATACCTACATACCTACATACCTACATACCTACATACCTACATACCTACATACCTAAATACCTACATACCTACATACCTACATACCTACATACCTACATACCTACATACCTACATACCTACATACATACATACCTACATACCTACATACATACATACCTACATACCTACATACCTACATACCTACATACTTACATACCTACATGCCTACATACCTACATACCTACATGCCTACATACCTACATACCTACATGCCTACATACCTACATACCTACATGCCTACATACCTACATACCTAGATACCTACATACCTACATACATACATACCTACATGCCTACATACCTACATACCTACATGCCTACATATCTACATACCTACATGCCTACATACCTACATACCTACATACCTACATACCTACATACCTACATACCTACATACCTACATACCTACATACCTACATACCTACATACCTACATACCTACATACCTACATACCTACATACCTACATACCTACATACCTACATACCTATATACCTACATACCTACATACCTACATACCTACATATACCTACATACCTACATGCCTACATACCTACATACCTATATGCCTACATACCTACATACCTACATGCCTACATACCTACATACCTACATGCCTACATACCTACATACCTACATACCTACATACATACATACCTACATACCTACATATATACATACCTACATACCTACATACCTACATACCTACATACCTACATGCCTACATACCTACATACCTACATACCTAGATACCTACATACCTACATACATACATACCTACATACATACATGCCTACATACCTACATACCTACATACCTACATACCTACATACCTACATACCTACATACCTACATACCTACATACCTACGTACCTACATGCCTACATACCTACATACCTACATACCTACATACCTACATACCTACATACCTACATACCTACATACCTACATACCTACATACCTACATACCTACATACGTACATACCTACATACCTACATACCTACATACCTACATGCCTACATACCTACATACCTACATGCCTACATACCTACATACCTACATGCCTACATACCTACATACCTACATACCTACATACCCACATACCTACATACCTACATACCTACATACCTACATACCTACATACCCACATGCCTACATACCTACATACCTACATACCTACATACCTACATATCTACATACATACATACCTACATACCTACATACCTACATACCTACATACCTATATACCTACATACCTACATACCTACATACCTACATACCTACATACCTACATACCTACATACCTACATACCTACATGCCTACATACCTACATAGCTACATACCTAGATACCTACATACCTACATACATACATACCTACATACCTACATACATACATACATACCTACATACCTACATACATACATACCTACATACCTACATACATACATACCTACATACCTACATACATACATACATACATACCTACATACCTACATACATACATACCTACATACCTACATACCTACATACCTACATACCTACATACCTACATACCTACATACCTACATACCTACATACCTACATACCTACATACCTACATACCTACATACCTACATACCTACATACCTACATACCTACATACCTACATACCTACATACCTACGTACCTACATGCCTACATGCCTACATACCTACATACCTACATACCTACATACCTACATACCTACATACATACATACCTACATACCTACATACCTAAATACCTACATACCTACATACCCACATACCTACATACCTACATACCTACATACCTACATACCTACATACCTACATACCTACATACCTACATACCTACATACCTACATACCTACATACCTACATACCTACATACCTACGTACCTACGTACCTACATGCCTACATACCTACATACCTACATACCTACATACTTACATACCTACATACCTACATACCTACATACCTACATACCTGCATACCTACATACCTACATACCTACATACCTACATACCTACATACCTACATACCTACATACCTACATACCTACATACCTACATACCTACATACCTACATACCTACATACATACATACCTACATACCTACATACATACATACCTACATACCTACATACCTACATACCTACATACCTACATAATTACATACCTACATGCCTACATACCTACATACCTACATGCCTACATACCTACATACCTACATGCCTACATACCTACATACCTACATGCCTACATACCTACATACCTACATACCTACATACCTACATACATACATACCTACATACCTACATACATACATACCTACATACCTACATACATACATACCTACATACCTACATACATACCTACATACATACCTACCTACATACCTACATACCTACATACCTACATGCCTACATACCTACATACCTACATGCCTACATACCTACATACCTACATGCCTACATACCTACATACCTACATGCCTACATACCTACATACCTACATACCTACATACCTACATACCTACATACCTACATACCTACATACCTACATACCTACATACCTACATACCTACATACCTACATACCTACATACCTACATACCTACATACCTACATACCTACATACCTACATACCTACATACCTACATACCTACATACCTACATACCTACATACCTACATACCTACATACCTACATACCTATATACCTACATACCTACATACCTACATACCTACATATTCCTACATACCTACATGCCTACATACCTACATACCTACATGCCTACATACCTACATACCTACATGCCTACATACCTACATACCTACATGCCTACATACCTACATACCTACATACCTACATACATACATACCTACATATACCTACATACCTACATGCCTACATACCTACATACCTACATGCCTACATACCTACATACCTACATGCCTACATACCTACATACCTACATGCCTACATACCTACATACCTACATACCTACATACCTACATACCTACATGCCTACATACCTACATACCTACATACCTAGATACCTACATACCTACATACCTACATACCTACATACCTACATACCTACATACCTACATACCTACATACCTACAGACCTACATACCTACATACCTACATGCCTACATACCTACATACCTACATACCTACATACATACCTACCTATATACCTACATACCTACATACCTACATGCCTACATACCTACATACCTACATGCCTACATACCTACATACCTACATGCCTACATACCTACATACCTACATGCCTACATACCTACATACCTACATACCTACATACCTACATACTTACATACATACATTCCTACATACCTACATACCTACATACCTACATGCCTACATACCTACATACCTACATACCTACATACATACCTACCTATATACCTACATACCTACATACCTACAGACCTACATACCTACATACCTACATGCCTACATACCTACATACCTACATACCTACATACATACCTACCTATATACCTACATACCTACATACCTACATGCCTACATACCTACATACCTACATGCCTACATACCTACATACCTACATGCCTACATACCTACATACCTACATACCTACATACATACCTACCTATATACCTACATACCTACATACCTACATGCCTACATACCTACATACCTACATGCCTACATACCTACATACATACATACATACATACCTACATACCTACATACATACATACCTACATACCTACATACCTACATACCTACATACCTACATACCTACATACCTACATACCTACATACCTACATACCTACATACCTACATACCTACATACCTACATACCTACATACCTACATACCTACATACCTACATACCTACATACCTACGTACCTACATGCCTACATGCCTACATACCTACATACCTACATACCTACATACCTACATACCTACATACATACATACCTACATACCTACATACCTACATACCTACATACCTACATACCTACATACCTACATACCTACATACCTACATACCTACATACCTACATACCTACATACCTACATACCTACATACCTACGTACCTACGTACCTACATGCCTACATACCTACATACCTACATACCTACATACTTACATACCTACATACCTACATACCTACATACCTACATACCTGCATACCTACATACCTACATACCTACATACCTACATACCTACATACCTACATACATACATACATACCTACATACCTACATACATACATACCTACATACCTGCATACATACATACCTACATACCTACATACATACATACATACATACCTACATACCTACATACATACATACCTACATACCTACATACCTACATACCTACATACCTACATACCTACATACCTACATACCTACATACCTACATACCTACATACCTACATACCTACATACCTACATACCTACATACCTACATACCTACATACCTACATACCTACATACCTACGTACCTACATGCCTACATGCCTACATACCTACATACCTACATACCTACATACCTACATACCTACATACCTACATACATACATACCTACATACCTACATACCTAAATACCTACATACCTACATACCCACATACCTACATACCTACATACCTACATACCTACATACCTACATACCTACATACCTACATACCTACATACCTACATACCTACATACCTACATACCTACATACCTACATACCTACATACCTACATACCTACATACCTACGTACCTACGTACCTACATGCCTACATACCTACATACCTACATACCTACATACTTACATACCTACATACCTACATACCTACATACCTACATACCTGCATACCTACATACCTACATACCTACATACCTACATACCTACATACCTACATACCTACATACCTACATACCTACATACCTACATACCTACATACATACATACCTAAATACCTACATACATACATACCTACATACCTACATACCTACATACCTACATACCTACATAATTACATACCTACATGCCTACATACCTACATACCTACATGCCTACATACCTACATACCTACATGCCTACATACCTACATACCTACATGCCTACATACCTACATACCTACATACCTACATACCTACATACATACATACCTACATACCTACATACATACATACCTACATACCTACATACATACATACCTACATACCTACATACATACCTACATACATACCTACCTACATACCTACATACCTACATACCTACATGCCTACATACCTACATACCTACATGCCTACATACCTACATACCTACATGCCTACATACCTACATACCTACATGCCTACATACCTACATACCTACATACCTACATACCTACATACCTACATACCTACATACCTACATACCTACATACCTACATACCTACATACCTACATACCTACATACCTACATACCTACATACCTACATACCTACATACCTACATACCTACATACCTACATACCTACATACCTACATACCTACATACCTACATACCTACATACCTACATACCTACATACCTATATACCTACATACCTACATACCTACATACCTACATATTCCTACATACCTACATGCCTACATACCTACATACCTACATGCCTACATACCTACATACCTACATGCCTACATACCTACATACCTACATGCCTACATACCTACATACCTACATACCTACATACATACATACCTACATATACCTACATACCTACATGCCTACATACCTACATACCTACATGCCTACATACCTACATACCTACATGCCTACATACCTACATACCTACATGCCTACATACCTACATACCTACATACCTACATACCTACATACCTACATACCTACATGCCTACATACCTACATACCTACATACCTAGATACCTACATACCTACATACCTACATACCTACATACCTACATACCTACATACCTACATACCTACATACCTACATACCTACAGACCTACATACCTACATACCTACATGCCTACATACCTACATACCTACATACCTACATACATACCTACCTATATACCTACATACCTACATACCTACATGCCTACATACCTACATACCTACATGCCTACATACCTACATACCTACATGCCTACATACCTACATACCTACATGCCTACATACCTACATACCTACATACCTACATACCTACATACTTACATACATACATTCCTACATACCTACATACCTACATACCTACATGCCTACATACCTACATACCTACATACCTACATACATACCTACCTATATACCTACATACCTACATACCTACAGACCTACATACCTACATACCTACATGCCTACATACCTACATACCTACATACCTACATACATACCTACCTATATACCTACATACCTACATACCTACATGCCTACATACCTACATACCTACATGCCTACATACCTACATACCTACATGCCTACATACCTACATACCTACATACCTACATACATACCTACCTATATACCTACATACCTACATACCTACATGCCTACATACCTACATACCTACATGCCTACATACCTACATACCTACATGCCTACATACCTACTTACCTACATGCCTACATACCTACATACCTATATACCTACATACCTACATACCTACATACCTACATACCTACATACCTACATACCTACATACCTACATACCTACATACCTACAGACCTACATACCTACATACCTACATACTTACATACATACATTCCTACATACCTACATACCTACATACCTACATGACTACATACCTACATACCTACATGCCTACATACCTACATACCTACATGCCTACATACCTACATACCTACATGCCTACATACCTACATACCTACATGCCTACATACCTACATACCTACATGCCTACATACCTACATACCTACATGCCTACATACCTACATACCTACATACCTACATACCTACATACTTACATACATACATTCCTACATACCTACATACCTACATACCTACATGCCTACATACCTACATACCTACATACCTACATACATACCTACCTATATACCTACATACCTACATACCTACATGCCTACATACCTACATACCTACATGCCTACATACCTACATACCTACATGCCTACATACCTACATACCTACATACCTACATACATACCTACCTATATACCTACATACCTACATACCTACATGCCTACATACCTACATACCTACATGCCTACATACCTACATACCTACATGCCTACATACCTACTTACCTACATGCCTACATACCTACATACCTACATACCTACATACCTACATACCTACATACCTACATACCTACATACCTACATACCTACATACCTACATACCTACAGACCTACATACCTACATACCTACATACTTACATACATACATTCCTACATACCTACATACCTACATACCTACATGACTACATACCTACATACCTACATGCCTACATACCTACATACCTACATGCCTACATACCTACATACCTACATGCCTACATACCTACATACCTACATACCTACATACCTACATACCTACATACCTACATACCTACATACCTACATACCTACATACCTACATACCTACATACCTACATACCTACATACCTACATACCTACATACCTACATACCTACATACCTACATACCTACATACCTACATACCTACATACCTATATACCTACATACCTACATACCTACATACCTACATATACCTACATACCTACATGCCTACATACCTACATACCTACATGCCTACATACCTACATACCTACATGCCTACATACCTACATACCTACATGCCTACATACCTACATACCTACATACCTACATACATACATACCTACATATACCTACATACCTACATGCCTACATACCTACATACCTACATGCCTACATACCTACATACCTACATGCCTACATACCTACATACCTACGTGCCTACATACCTACATACCTACATACCTACATACCTACATACCTACATGCCTACATACCTACATACCTACATACCTAGATACCTACATACCTACATACCTACATACCTACATACCTACATACCTACATACCTACATACCTACATACCTACAGACCTACATACCTACATACCTACATACCTACATACCTACATGCCTACATACCTACATACCTACATACATACCTACCTATATACCTACATACCTACATACCTACATGCCTACATACCTACATACCTACATGCCTACATACCTACATACCTACATACTTACATACATACATTCCTACATACCTACATACCTACATGCCTACATACCTACATACCTACATACCTACATACCTACATACTTACATACATACATGCCTACATACCTACATACCTACATGCCTACATACCTACATACCTACTTACCTACATACCTACATGCCTACATACCTACATACCTACATACCTAGATACCTACATACCTACATACATACATACCTACATACCTACATACCTACATACCTACATACCTACATACCTACATACCTACATACCTACATACCTACATACCTACATACCTACATACATACCTACATACATACCTACCTACATACCTACATACCTACATACCTACATGCCTACATACCTACATACCTACATGCCTACATACCTACATACCTACATGCCTACATACCTACATACCTACATGCCTACATACCTACATACCTACATACCTACATACCCACATACCTACATACCTACATACCTACATACCTACATACCTACATACCTACATACCTACATACCTACATACCTACATACCTACATGCCTACATACCTACATACCTACATACCTACATACCTACATACCTACATACATACATACCTACATACCTACATACCTACATACCTACATACCTACATACCTACATACCTACATACCTACATACCTACATACCTACATACCTACATACCTACATACCTACATACCTACATACCTACATACCTACATACCTACATACCTACATACCTACATACCTACATACCTACATACCTACATACCTACATAGCTACATACCTAGATACCTACATACCTACATACATACATACCTACATACCTACATACATACATACACACATACCTACATACCTACATACATACATACCTACATACCTACATACATACATACCTACATACCTACATACCTACATACATACATACCTACATACCTACATACATACATACCTACATACCTACATACCTACATACCTACATACCTACATACCTACATACCTACATACCTACATACCTACATACCTACATACCTACATACCTACATACCTACATACCTACATACCTACATACCTACATACCTACATACCTACATACCTACATACCTACATACCTACATACCTACATACCTACATACCTACATACCTACATACCTACATACCTACATACCTACATACCTACATACCTACATACCTACATACCTACGTACCTACATGCCTACATACCTACATACCTACATACCTACATACCTACATACCTACATACATACATACCTACAAACCTACATACCTAAATACCTACATACCTACATACCTACATACCTACATACCTACATACCTACATACCTACATACCTACATAACTACATACCTACATATCTACATACCTACATACCTACATACCTACATACCTACGTACCTACATGCCTACATACCTACATACCTACATACCTACATACCTACATACCTACATACCTACATACCTACATACCTACATACCTACATACCTACATACCTACATACCTACATACCTACATACCTACATACCTAAATACCTACATACCTACATACCTACATACCTACATACCTACATACCTACATACCTACATACCTACATACATACATACCTACATGCCTACATACCTACATACCTACATGCCTACATACCTACATACCTACATAACTACATACCTACATATCTACATACCTACATACCTACATACCTACATACCTACATACCTACATAACTACATACCTACATATCTACATACCTACATACCTACATACCTACATACCTACGTACCTACATGCCTACATACCTACATACCTACATACCTACATACCTACATACCTACATACCTACATACCTACATACCTACATACCTACATACCTACATACCTACATACCTACATACCTACATACCTACATACCTAAATACCTACATACCTACATACCTACATACCTACATACCTACATACCTACATACCTACATACCTACGTACCTACATGCCTACATACCTACATACCTACATACCTACATACCTACATACCTACATACCTACATACCTACATACCTACATACCTACATACCTACATACCTACATACCTACATACCTACATACCTACATACCTAAATACCTACATACCTACATACCTACATACCTACATACCTACATACCTACATACCTACATACCTACATACATACATACCTACATGCCTACATACCTACATACCTACATGCCTACATACCTACATACCTACATGCCTACATACCTACATACCTACATGCCTACATACCTACATACCTACATACCTACATACCTACATACATACATACCTACATGCCTACATACCTACATACCTACATGCCTACATATCTACATACCTACATGCCTACATACCTACATACCTACATACCTACATACCTACATACCTACATACCTACATACCTACATACCTACATACCTACATACCTACATACCTACATACCTACATACCTACATACCTACATACCTACATACCTACATACCTACATACCTACATACCTACATACCTACATACCTACGTACCTACATGCCTACATACCTACATACCTACATACCTACATACCTACATACATACATACCTACATACCTACATACATACATACCTACATACCTACATACCTACATACCTACATACCTACATAATTACATACCTACATGCCTACATACCTACATACCTACATGCCTACATACCTACATACCTACATGCCTACATACCTACATACCTACATGCCTACATACCTACATACCTACATACCTACATACCTACATACATACATACCTACATACCTACATACATACATACCTACATACCTACATACATACATACCTACATGCCTACATACCTACATACCTACATACCTACATACCTACATACCTACATACCTACATACCTACATACCTGCATACCTGCATACATACATACCTACGTACCTACATGACTACATACCTACATACCTACATACCTACATACCTACATACCTACATACCTACATACCTACGTACCTACATGCCTACATACCTACATACCTACATACCTACATACCTACATACCTACATACCTACATACCTACATACCTACATACCTACTTACCTACATACCTACATACCTCCATACCTACATGCCTACATACCTACATACCTACATACCTACATACCTACATACATACATACCTACATACCTACATACATACATACCTACATACCTACATACCTACATACCTACATACTTACATACCTACATGCCTACATACCTACATACCTACATGCCTACATACCTACATACCTACATGCCTACATACCTACATACCTACATGCCTACATACCTACATACCTACATACCTACATACCTACATACCTACATACCTACATACCTACATACATACATACCTACATACCTACATACATACATACCTACATACCTACATACCTACATACATACCTACATACATACCTACCTACATACCTACATACCTACATACCTACATGCCTACATACCTACATACCTACATGCCTACATACCTACATACCTACATGCCTACATACCTACATACCTACATGCCTACATACCTACATACCTACATACCTACATACCCACATACCTACATACCTACATACCTACATACCTACATACCTACATACCTACATACCTACATACCTACATACCTACATACCTACATGCCTACATACCTACATACCTACATACCTACATACCTACATACCTACATACATACATACCTACATACCTACATACCTACATACCTACATACCTACATACCTACATACCTACATACCTACATACCTACATACCTACATACCTACATACCTACATACCTACATACCTACATACCTACATACCTACATACCTACATACCTACATGCCTACATACCTACATAGCTACATACCTAGATACCTACATACCTACATACATACATACCTACATACCTACATACATACATACACACATACCTACATACCTACATACATACATACCTACATACCTACATACATACATACCTACATACCTACATACCTACATACCTACATACCTACATACCTACATACCTACATACCTACATACCTACATACCTACATACCTACATACCTACATACCTACATACCTACATACCTACATACCTACATACCTACATACCTACATACCTACATACCTACATACCTACATACCTACATACCTACATACCTACATACCTACATACCTACATACCTACATACCTACATACCTACATACCTACATACCTACATACCTACATACCTACATACCTACGTACCTACATGCCTACATACCTACATACCTACATACCTACATACCTACATACCTACATACATACATACCTACAAACCTACATACCTAAATACCTACATACCTACATACCTACATACCTACATACCTACATACCTACATACCTACATACCTACATAACTACATACCTACATATCTACATACCTACATACCTACATACCTACATACCTACGTACCTACATGCCTACATACCTACATACCTACATACCTACATACCTACATACCTACATACCTACATACCTACATACCTACATACCTACATACCTACATACCTACATACCTACATACCTACATACCTACAGACCTACATACCTACATACCTACATACTTACATACATACATTCCTACATACCTACATACCTACATACCTACATGACTACATACCTACATACCTACATGCCTACATACCTACATACCTACATGCCTACATACCTACATACCTACATGCCTACATACCTACATACCTACATGCCTACATACCTACATACCTACATGCCTACATACCTACATACCTACATGCCTACATACCTACATACCTACATACCTACATACCTACATACTTACATACATACATTCCTACATACCTACATACCTACATACCTACATGCCTACATACCTACATACCTACATACCTACATACATACCTACCTATATACCTACATACCTACATACCTACAGACCTACATACCTACATACCTACATGCCTACATACCTACATGCCTACATACCTACATACCTACATACCTACATACATACATACCTACATATACCTACATACCTACATGCCTACATACCTACATACCTACATGCCTACATACCTACATACCTACATGCCTACATACCTACATACCTACATGCCTACATACCTACATACCTACATACCTACATACCTACATACCTACATGCCTACATACCTACATACCTACATACCTAGATACCTACATACCTACATACCTACATACCTACATACCTACATACCTACATGCCTACATACCTACATACCTACATGCCTACATACCTACATACCTACATGCCTACATACCTACATACCTACATGCCTACATACCTACATACCTACATACCTACATACCTACATACCTACATGCCTACATACCTACATACCTACATGCCTACATACCTACATACCTACATGCCTACATACCTACATACCTACATGCCTACATACCTACATACCTACATACCTACATACATACATACCTACATATACCTACATACCTACATGCCTACATACCTACATACCTACATGCCTACATACCTACATACCTACATGCCTACATACCTACATACCTACATGCCTACATACCTACATACCTACATACCTACATACCTACATACCTACATGCCTACATACCTACATACCTACATACCTAGATACCTACATACCTACATACCTACATACCTACATACCTACATACCTACATACCTACATACCTACATACCTACAGACCTACATACCTACATACCTACATGCCTACATACCTACATACCTACATACCTACATACATACCTACCTATATACCTACATACCTACATACCTACATGCCTACATACCTACATACCTACATGCCTACATACCTACATACCTACATGCCTACATACCTACATACCTACATGCCTACATACCTACATACCTACATACCTACATACCTACATACTTACATACATACATTCCTACATACCTACATACCTACATACCTACATGCCTACATACCTACATACCTACATACCTACATACATACCTACCTATATACCTACATACCTACATACCTACAGACCTACATACCTACATACCTACATGCCTACATACCTACATACCTACATACCTACATACATACCTACCTATATACCTACATACCTACATACCTACATGCCTACATACCTACATACCTACATGCCTACATACCTACATACCTACATGCCTACATACCTACATACCTACATACCTACATACATACCTACCTATATACCTACATACCTACATACCTACATGCCTACATACCTACATACCTACATGCCTACATACCTACATACCTACATGCCTACATACCTACTTACCTACATGCCTACATACCTACATACCTACATACCTACATACCTACATACCTACATACCTACATACCTACATACCTACATACCTACATACCTACATACCTACATACCTACAGACCTACATACCTACATACCTACATACTTACATACATACATTCCTACATACCTACATACCTACATACCTACATGACTACATACCTACATACCTACATGCCTACATACCTACATACCTACATGCCTACATACCTACATACCTACATGCCTACATACCTACATACCTACATGCCTACATACCTACATACCTACATGCCTACATACCTACATACCTACATGCCTACATACCTACATACCTACATACCTACATACCTACATACTTACATACATACATTCCTACATACCTACATACCTAAATACCTACATGCCTACATACCTACATACCTACATACCTACATACATACCTACCTATATACCTACATACCTACATACCTACAGACCTACATACCTACATACCTACATGCCTACATACCTACATACCTACATACCTACATACATACCTACCTATATACCTACATACCTACATACCTACATGCCTACATACCTACATACCTACATGCCTACATACCTACATACCTACATGCCTACATACCTACATACCTACATACCTACATACATACCTACCTATATACCTACATACCTACATACCTACATGCCTACATACCTACATACCTACATGCCTACATACCTACATACCTACATGCCTACATACCTACTTACCTACATGCCTACATACCTACATACCTACATACCTACATACCTACATACCTACATACCTACATACCTACATACCTACATACCTACATACCTACATACCTACAGACCTACATACCTACATACCTACATACTTACATACATACATTCCTACATACCTACATACCTACATACCTACATGACTACATACCTACATACCTACATGCCTACATACCTACATACCTACATGCCTACATACCTACATACCTACATGCCTACATACCTACATACCTACATACCTACATACCTACATACCTACATACCTACATACCTACATACCTACATACCTACATACCTACATACCTACATACCTACATACCTACATACCTACATACCTACATACCTACATACCTACATACCTACATACCTACATACCTATATACCTACATACCTACATACCTACATACCTACATATACCTACATACCTACATGCCTACATACCTACATACCTACATGCCTACATACCTACATACCTACATGCCTACATACCTACATACCTACATGCCTACATACCTACATACCTACATACCTACATACATACATACCTACATATACCTACATACCTACATGCCTACATACCTACATACCTACATGCCTACATACCTACATACCTACATGCCTACATACCTACATACCTACATGCCTACATACCTACATACCTACATACCTACATACCTACATACCTACATGCCTACATACCTACATACCTACATACCTAGATACCTACATACCTACATACCTACATACCTACATACCTACATACCTACATACCTACATACCTACATACCTACAGACCTACATACCTACATACCTACATACCTACATACCTACATGCCTACATACCTACATACCTACATACATACCTACCTATATACCTACATACCTACATACCTACATGCCTACATACCTACATACCTACATGCCTACATACCTACATACCTACATACTTACATACATACATTCCTACATACCTACATACCTACATGCCTACATACCTACATACCTACATACCTACATACCTACATACTTACATACATACATGCCTACATACCTACATACCTACATGCCTACATACCTACATACCTACTTACCTACATACCTACATGCCTACATACCTACATACCTACATACCTAGATACCTACATACCTACATACATACATACCTACATACCTACATACCTACATACCTACATACCTACATACCTACATACCTACATACCTACATACCTACATACCTACATACATACCTACATACATACCTACCTACATACCTACATACCTACATACCTACATGCCTACATACCTACATACCTACATGCCTACATACCTACATACCTACATGCCTACATACCTACATACCTACATGCCTACATACCTACATACCTACATACCTACATACCCACATACCTACATACCTACATACCTACATACCTACATACCTACATACCTACATACCTACATACCTACATACCTACATACCTACATGCCTACATACCTACATACCTACATACCTACATACCTACATACCTACATACATACATACCTACATACCTACATACCTACATACCTACATACCTACATACCTACATACCTACATACCTACATACCTACATACCTACATACCTACATACCTACATACCTACATACCTACATACCTACATACCTACATACCTACATACCTACATACCTACATACCTACATACCTACATACCTACATGCCTACATACCTACATAGCTACATACCTAGATACCTACATACCTACATACATACATACCTACATACCTACATACATACATACACACATACCTACATACCTACATACATACATACCTACATACCTACATACATACATACCTACATACCTACATACCTACATACATACATACCTACATACCTACATACATACATACCTACATACCTACATACCTACATACCTACATACATACATTCCTACATACCTACATACCTACATACCTACATGACTACATACCTACATACCTACATGCCTACATACCTACATACCAACATGCCTACATACCTACATACCTACATGCCTACATACCTACATACCTACATGCCTACATACCTACATACCTACATGCCTACATACCTACATACCTACATGCCTACATACCTACATACCTACATACCTACATACCTACATACTTACATACATACATTCCTACATACCTACATACCTACATACCTACATGCCTACATACCTACATACCTACATACCTACATACATACCTACCTATATACCTACATACCTACATACCTACAGACCTACATACCTACATACCTACATGCCTACATACCTACATGCCTACATACCTACATACCTACATACCTACATACATACATACCTACATATACCTACATACCTACATGCCTACATACCTACATACCTACATGCCTACATACCTACATACCTACATGCCTACATACCTACATACCTACATGCCTACATACCTACATACCTACATACCTACATACCTACATACCTACATGCCTACATACCTACATACCTACATACCTAGATACCTACATACCTACATACCTACATACCTACATACCTACATACCTACATGCCTACATACCTACATACCTACATGCCTACATACCTACATACCTACATGCCTACATACCTACATACCTACATGCCTACATACCTACATACCTACATACCTACATACCTACATACCTACATGCCTACATACCTACATACCTACATGCCTACATACCTACATACCTACATGCCTACATACCTACATACCTACATGCCTACATACCTACATACCTACATACCTACATACATACATACCTACATATACCTACATACCTACATGCCTACATACCTACATACCTACATGCCTACATACCTACATACCTACATGCCTACATACCTACATACCTACATGCCTACATACCTACATACCTACATACCTACATACCTACATACCTACATGCCTACATACCTACATACCTACATACCTAGATACCTACATACCTACATACCTACATACCTACATACCTACATACCTACATACCTACATACCTACATACCTACAGACCTACATACCTACATACCTACATGCCTACATACCTACATACCTACATACCTACATACATACCTACCTATATACCTACATACCTACATACCTACATGCCTACATACCTACATACCTACATGCCTACATACCTACATACCTACATGCCTACATACCTACATACCTACATGCCTACATACCTACATACCTACATACCTACATACCTACATACTTACATACATACATTCCTACATACCTACATACCTACATACCTACATGCCTACATACCTACATACCTACATACCTACATACATACCTACCTATATACCTACATACCTACATACCTACAGACCTACATACCTACATACCTACATGCCTACATACCTACATACCTACATACCTACATACATACCTACCTATATACCTACATACCTACATACCTACATGCCTACATACCTACATACCTACATGCCTACATACCTACATACCTACATGCCTACATACCTACATACCTACATACCTACATACATACCTACCTATATACCTACATACCTACATACCTACATGCCTACATACCTACATACCTACATGCCTACATACCTACATACCTACATGCCTACATACCTACTTACCTACATGCCTACATACCTACATACCTACATACCTACATACCTACATACCTACATACCTACATACCTACATACCTACATACCTACATACCTACATACCTACATACCTACAGACCTACATACCTACATACCTACATACTTACATACATACATTCCTACATACCTACATACCTACATACCTACATGACTACATACCTACATACCTACATGCCTACATACCTACATACCTACATGCCTACATACCTACATACCTACATGCCTACATACCTACATACCTACATGCCTACATACCTACATACCTACATGCCTACATACCTACATACCTACATGCCTACATACCTACATACCTACATACCTACATACCTACATACTTACATACATACATTCCTACATACCTACATACCTAAATACCTACATGCCTACATACCTACATACCTACATACCTACATACATACCTACCTATATACCTACATACCTACATACCTACAGACCTACATACCTACATACCTACATGCCTACATACCTACATACCTACATACCTACATACATACCTACCTATATACCTACATACCTACATACCTACATGCCTACATACCTACATACCTACATGCCTACATACCTACATACCTACATGCCTACATACCTACATACCTACATACCTACATACATACCTACCTATATACCTACATACCTACATACCTACATGCCTACATACCTACATACCTACATGCCTACATACCTACATACCTACATGCCTACATACCTACTTACCTACATGCCTACATACCTACATACCTACATACCTACATACCTACATACCTACATACCTACATACCTACATACCTACATACCTACATACCTACATACCTACATACCTACAGACCTACATACCTACATACCTACATACTTACATACATACATTCCTACATACCTACATACCTACATACCTACATGACTACATACCTACATACCTACATGCCTACATACCTACATACCTACATGCCTACATACCTACATACCTACATGCCTACATACCTACATACCTACATACCTACATACCTACATACCTACATACCTACATACCTACATACCTACATACCTACATACCTACATACCTACATACCTACATACCTACATACCTACATACCTACATACCTACATACCTACATACCTACATACCTACATACCTATATACCTACATACCTACATACCTACATACCTACATATACCTACATACCTACATGCCTACATACCTACATACCTACATGCCTACATACCTACATACCTACATGCCTACATACCTACATACCTACATGCCTACATACCTACATACCTACATACCTACATACATACATACCTACATATACCTACATACCTACATGCCTACATACCTACATACCTACATGCCTACATACCTACATACCTACATGCCTACATACCTACATACCTACATGCCTACATACCTACATACCTACATACCTACATACCTACATACCTACATGCCTACATACCTACATACCTACATACCTAGATACCTACATACCTACATACCTACATACCTACATACCTACATACCTACATACCTACATACCTACATACCTACAGACCTACATACCTACATACCTACATACCTACATACCTACATGCCTACATACCTACATACCTACATACATACCTACCTATATACCTACATACCTACATACCTACATGCCTACATACCTACATACCTACATGCCTACATACCTACATACCTACATACTTACATACATACATTCCTACATACCTACATACCTACATGCCTACATACCTACATACCTACATACCTACATACCTACATACTTACATACATACATGCCTACATACCTACATACCTACATGCCTACATACCTACATACCTACTTACCTACATACCTACATGCCTACATACCTACATACCTACATACCTAGATACCTACATACCTACATACATACATACCTACATACCTACATACCTACATACCTACATACCTACATACCTACATACCTACATACCTACATACCTACATACCTACATACATACCTACATACATACCTACCTACATACCTACATACCTACATACCTACATGCCTACATACCTACATACCTACATGCCTACATACCTACATACCTACATGCCTACATACCTACATACCTACATGCCTACATACCTACATACCTACATACCTACATACCCACATACCTACATACCTACATACCTACATACCTACATACCTACATACCTACATACCTACATACCTACATACCTACATACCTACATGCCTACATACCTACATACCTACATACCTACATACCTACATACCTACATACATACATACCTACATACCTACATACCTACATACCTACATACCTACATACCTACATACCTACATACCTACATACCTACATACCTACATACCTACATACCTACATACCTACATACCTACATACCTACATACCTACATACCTACATACCTACATACCTACATACCTACATACCTACATGCCTACATACCTACATAGCTACATACCTAGATACCTACATACCTACATACATACATACCTACATACCTACATACATACATACACACATACCTACATACCTACATACATACATACCTACATACCTACATACATACATACCTACATACCTACATACCTACATACATACATACCTACATACCTTCATACATACATACCTACATACCTACATACCTACATACCTACATACCTACATACCTACATACCTACATACCTACATACCTACATACCTACATACCTACATACCTACATACCTACATACCTACATACCTACATACCTACATACCTACATACCTACATACCTACATACCTACATACCTACATACCTACATACCTACATACCTACATACCTACATACCTACATACCTACATACCTACATACCTACATACCTACATACCTACATACCTACGTACCTACATGCCTACATACCTACATACCTACATACCTACATACCTACATACCTACATACATACATACCTACAAACCTACATACCTAAATACCTACATACCTACATACCTACATACCTACATACCTACATACCTACATACCTACATACCTACATACCTACATAACTACATACCTACATATCTACATACCTACATACCTACATACCTACATACCTACGTACCTACATGCCTACATACCTACATACCTACATACCTACATACCTACATACCTACATACCTACATACCTACATACCTACATACCTACATACCTACATACCTACATACCTACATACCTACATACCTACATACCTAAATACCTACATACCTACATACCTACATACCTACATACCTACATACCTACATACATACATACCTACATACCTACATACATACATACCTACATACCTACATACCTACATACCTACATACTTACATACCTACATGCCTACATACCTGCATACCTACATGCCTACATACCTACATACCTACATGCCTACATACCTACATACCTACATGCCTACATACCTACATACCTACATACCTACATACCTACATACATACATACCTACATGCCTACATACCTACATACCTACATGCCTACATATCTACATACCTACATGCCTACATACCTACATACCTACATACCTACATACCTACATACCTACATACCTACATACCTACATACCTACATACCTACATACCTACATACCTACATACCTACATACCTACATACCTACATACCTACATACCTACATACCTACATACCTACATACCTACATACCTACGTACCTACATACCTACATGCCTACATACCTACATACCTACATACCTACATACCTACATACCTACATGCCTACATACCTACATACCTACATACCTAGATACCTACATACCTACATACCTACATACCTACATACCTACATACCTACATACCTACATACCTACATACCTACAGACCTACATACCTACATACCTACATGCCTACATACCTACATACCTACATACCTACATACATACCTACCTATATACCTACATACCTACATACCTACATGCCTACATACCTACATACCTACATGCCTACATACCTACATACCTACATGCCTACATACCTACATACCTACATGCCTACATACCTACATACCTACATACCTACATACCTACATACTTACATACATACATTCCTACATACCTACATACCTACATACCTACATGCCTACATACCTACATACCTACATACCTACATACATACCTACCTATATACCTACATACCTACATACCTACAGACCTACATACCTACATACCTACATGCCTACATAACTACATACCTACATACCTACATACATACCTACCTATATACCTACATACCTACATACCTACATGCCTACATACCTACATACCTACATGCCTACATACCTACTTACCTACATGCCTACATACCTACATACCTACATACCTACATACATACCTACCTATATACCTACATACCTACATACCTACATGCCTACATACCTACATACCTACATGCCTACATACCTACATACCTACATGCCTACATACCTACTTACCTACATGCCTACATACCTACATACCTACATACCTACATACCTACATACCTACATACCTACATACCTACATACCTACATACCTACATACCTACATACCTACATACCTACAGACCTACATACCTACATACCTACATACTTACATACATACATTCCTACATACCTACATACCTACATACCTACATGACTACATACCTACATACCTACATGCCTACATACCTACATACCTACATGCCTACATACCTACATACCTACATGCCTACATACCTACATACCTACATGCCTACATACCTACATACCTACATGCCTACATACCTACATACCTACATGCCTACATACCTACATACCTACATACCTACATACCTACATACTTACATACATACATTCCTACATACCTACATACCTAAATACCTACATGCCTACATACCTACATACCTACATACCTACATACATACCTACCTATATACCTACATACCTACATACCTACAGACCTACATACCTACATACCTACATGCCTACATACCTACATACCTACATACCTACATACATACCTACCTATATACCTACATACCTACATACCTACATGCCTACATACCTACATACCTACATGCCTACATACCTACATACCTACATGCCTACATACCTACATACCTACATACCTACATACATACCTACCTATATACCTACATACCTACATACCTACATGCCTACATACCTACATACCTACATGCCTACATACCTACATACCTACATGCCTACATACCTACTTACCTACATGCCTACATACCTACATACCTACATACCTACATACCTACATACCTACATACCTACATACCTACATACCTACATACCTACATACCTACATACCTACAGACCTACATACCTACATACCTACATACTTACATACATACATTCCTACATACCTACATACCTACATACCTACATGACTACATACCTACATACCTACATGCCTACATACCTACATACCTACATGCCTACATACCTACATACCTACATGCCTACATACCTACATACCTACATACCTACATACCTACATACCTACATACCTACATACCTACATACCTACATACCTACATACCTACATACCTACATACCTACATACCTACATACCTACATACCTACATACCTACATACCTACATACCTACATACCTACATACCTATATACCTACATACCTACATACCTACATACCTACATATACCTACATACCTACATGCCTACATACCTACATACCTACATGCCTACATACCTACATACCTACATGCCTACATACCTACATACCTACATGCCTACATACCTACATACCTACATACCTACATACATACATACCTACATATACCTACATACCTACATGCCTACATACCTACATACCTACATGCCTACATACCTACATACCTACATGCCTACATACCTACATACCTACATGCCTACATACCTACATACCTACATACCTACATACCTACATACCTACATGCCTACATACCTACATACCTACATACCTAGATACCTACATACCTACATACCTACATACCTACATACCTACATACCTACATACCTACATACCTACATACCTACAGACCTACATACCTACATACCTACATACCTACATACCTACATGCCTACATACCTACATACCTACATACATACCTACCTATATACCTACATACCTACATACCTACATGCCTACATACCTACATACCTACATGCCTACATACCTACATACCTACATACTTACATACATACATTCCTACATACCTACATACCTACATGCCTACATACCTACATACCTACATACCTACATACCTACATACTTACATACATACATGCCTACATACCTACATACCTACATGCCTACATACCTACATACCTACTTACCTACATACCTACATGCCTACATACCTACATACCTACATACCTAGATACCTACATACCTACATACATACATACCTACATACCTACATACCTACATACCTACATACCTACATACCTACATACCTACATACCTACATACCTACATACCTACATACATACCTACATACATACCTACCTACATACCTACATACCTACATACCTACATGCCTACATACCTACATACCTACATGCCTACATACCTACATACCTACATGCCTACATACCTACATACCTACATGCCTACATACCTACATACCTACATACCTACATACCCACATACCTACATACCTACATACCTACATACCTACATACCTACATACCTACATACCTACATACCTACATACCTACATACCTACATGCCTACATACCTACATACCTACATACCTACATACCTACATACCTACATACATACATACCTACATACCTACATACCTACATACCTACATACCTACATACCTACATACCT
>CAUJBB010000118.1:20000-23920 GCA_963082805.1 Hemicrepidius hirtus | reverse complement strand
CCTACATACCTACATACCTACATACCTACATACCTACATACCTACATACCTACATACCTACATACCTACATACCTACATACCTACATACCTACATACCTACATACCTACATACCTACCTACCTACATACCTACATACCTACATACCTACATACCTACATACCTACATACATACATACATACATACATACATACATACATACATACATACCTACATACCTACATACCTACATACCTACATACCTACATACCTACATACCTACATACCTACATACCTCATACCTACATACCTACATACCTACATACCTACATACCTACATACCTACATACCTACATACCTACATACCTACATACCTACATACCTACATACCTACATACCTACATACCTACATACCTACATACCTACATACCTACATACCTACATACCTACTTACCTACGTACCTACCTACCTACATACCTACATACCTACATACCTACATACCTACATACCTACATACCTACATACCTACATACCTACATACCTACATACCTACATACCTACATACCTACATACCTACATACCTACATACCTACATACCTACATACCTACATACCTACATACCTACATACCTACATACCTACATACCTACATACATACCTACATACATACCTACATACATCCCTGCATACCTACATACCTACATACCTACATACATACATACCTACATACCTACATACCTACATACCTACATACCTACATACCTACATACCTACATACCTACATACCTACATACCTACATACCTACCTACCTACGTACCTACGTACCTACGTACCTACGTATCTACGTACCTACGTACCTACATACCTACATACCTACATACCTACATACCTACATACCTACATACCTACATACCTACATACCTACATACCTACATACCTACATACCTACATACCTACATACCTACATACCTACATACCTACATACCTACATACCTACATACCTACATACCTACATACCTACATACCTACATACCTACATACCTACATACCTACATACCTACATACCTACATACCTACATACCTACATAAATACATACCTACATACCTACATACCTACATACCTACATACCTACATACCTACATACCTACATACCTACATACCTACATACCTACATACATACATACATACATACCTACATACCTACATACCTACATGCCTACATACCTACATACCTACATACCTACATACCTACATACCTACATACCTACATACCTACATACCTACATACCTACATACCTACATACCTACATACCTACATACCTACATACCTACATACCTACATACCTACATACCTACATACCTACATACCTACATACCTACATACCTACATACCTACATACCTACATACCTACATACCTACATACCTACATACCTACATGCCTACATACCTACATACCTACATACCTACATACCTACATACCTACATACCTACATAACTACATACCTACATACCTACATACCTACATACCTACATACCTACATACCTACATACCTACATACCTGCATACCTACATACCTACATACCTACATACCTACATACCTACATACCTACATACCTACATACCTACATACCTACATACATACATACCTACATACCTACATACCTACATACCTACATACCTACATACCTATATACCTACATACCTACATACCTACATACCTACATACCTACATACCTACCTACCTACGTACCTACGTACCTACGTACCTACGTATCTACGTACTTACGTACCTACATACCTACATACCTACATACCTACATACCTACATACCTACATACCTACATACCTACATACCTACATACCTACATACCTACATACCTACATACCTACATACCTACATACCTACATACCTACATACCTACATACCTACATACCTACATACCTACATACCTACATACCTACATACCTACATACCTACATAAATACATACCTACATACCTACATACCTACATACCTACATACCTACATACCTACATACCTACATACCTACATACCTACATACCTACATACATACATACATACATACCTACATACCTACATACCTACATGCCTACATACCTACATACCTACATACCTACATACCTACATACCTACATACCTGCATACCTACATACCTACATACCTACATACCTACATACCTACATACCTACATACCTACATACCTACATACCTACATACCTACATACCTACATACCTACATACCTACATACCTACATACCTACATACCTACATACCTACATACCTACATACCTACATACCTACATACCTACATACCTACATTCCTACATGCCTACATACCTACATACCTACATACCTACATACCTACATACCTACATACCTACATACCTACATACCTACATACCTACATACCTACATACCTACATACCTACATACCTACATACCTACATACCTACATACCTACATACCTACATACCTACATACCTACATACCTACATACCTACATACCTACATACCTACATACCTACATACCTACATACCTACATACCTGCATACCTACATACCTACATACCTACATACCTACATGCCTACATACCTACATACCTACATACCTACATACCTACATACCTACATACCTACATACCTACATACCTACATACCTACATACCTACATACCTACATACCTACATACCTACATACCTACATACCTACATACCTACATACCTACATACCTACATACCTACATACCTACATGCCTACATACCTACATACCTACATACCTACATACCTACATACCTACATACCTACATACCTACATACCTACATACCTACATACCTACATACCTACATACCTACATACCTACATACCTACATACCTACATACCTACATACCTACATACCTACATACCTACATACCTGCATACCTACATACCTACATACCTACATACCTACATGCCTACATACCTACATACCTACATACCTACATACCTACATACCTACATACCTACATACCTACATACCTACATACCTACATACCTACATACCTACATACCTACATACCTGCATACCTACATACCTACATACCTACATACCTACATACCTACATACCTACATAAATACATACCTACATACCTACATACCTACATACCTACATACCTACATACCTACATACCTACATACATACATACCTACATACCTACATACCTACATACCTACATACCTACATACCTACATATCTACATACCTACATACCTACATACCTACCTACCTACGTACCTACGTATCTACGTACCTACGTACCTACGTACCTACGTACCTACGTACCTACGTACCTACGTACCTACCTACCTACATACCTACATACCTACATACCTACATACCTACATACCTACATACCTACATACCTACATACCTACATACCTACATACCTACATACCTACATACCTACATACCTACATACCTACATACCTACATACCTACATACCTACATACCTACATACCTACATACCTACATGCCTACATACCTACATACCTACATACCTATATACCTACATACCTACATACCTACATACCTTCATACCTACATACCTACATACCTACATATATACATACCTGCATACCAACATACCTACATACCTACATACCTACATACCTACATACCTAGATACCTACATACCTACATACCTACATACCTACATACCTACATACATACATACATACATACCTACATACCTACATACCTACATACCTACATACCTACATACCTACATACCTACATACCTACAAACCTACATACCTACATACCTACATACCTACATACCTACATACCTACATACCTACATACCTACATACCTACATACCTACATACCTACATACCTACATACCTACATACCTACATACCTACATACCTACATACCTAC
>CAUJBB010000118.1:12500-15000 GCA_963082805.1 Hemicrepidius hirtus | reverse complement strand
ACATACATACATACATACATACATACATACATACATACATACATACATACATACATACATACATACATACATACATACATACATACATACATACATACATACATACATACATACATACATACATACATACATACATACATACATACATACATACATACATACATACATACATACCTACATACCTACATACCTACATACCTACATACCTACATACCTACATACCTACATACCTACATACCTACATACCTACATACCTACATACCTACATACCTACATACCTACATACCTACATACCTATATACCTACATACCTACATACCTACATACCTACATACCTACATACCTACATACCTACATACCTACATACCTACATACCTACATACCTACATACCTACATACCTACATACCTACATACCTACATACCTACATACCTACATACCTACATACCTACATACCTACATACCTACTTACCTACGTACCTACTTACCTACATACCTACATACCTACATACCTACATACCTACATACCTACATACCTACATACCTACATACCTACATACCTACATACCTACATACCTACATACCTACATACCTACATACCTACATACCTACATACCTACATACCTACATACCTACATACCTACATACCTACATACCTACATACCTACATACCTACATACCTACATACCTACATACCTACATACCTACATACCTACATACCTACATACCTACATACCTACATACCTACATACCTACGTACCTACATACCTACATACCTACATACATACCTACATACATCCCTGCATACCTACATACCTACATACCTACATACCTACATACCTACATACCTACATACCTACATACCTACATACCTACATACCTACATACCTACATACCTACATACCTACATACCTACATACCTACATACCTACATACCTACATACCTACATACCTACATACCTACATACCTACATACCTACATACCTACATACCTACATACCTACATACCTATATACCTACATACCTACATACCTACATACCTACATACCTACATACCTACATACCTACATACCTACATACCTACATACCTACATACCTACATACCTACATACATACCTACATACATCCCTACATACCTTCATAGCTACATACCTTCATACCTACATACATACATACCTACATACCTACATACCTACATACCTACATACCTACATACCTACATACCTACATACCTACATACTTACCTACCTACGTACCTACGTACCTACGTACCTACGTACCTACGTACCTACGTACCTACATACCTACATACCTACATACCTACATACCTACATACCTACATACCTACATACCTACATACCTACATACCTACATACCTACATACCTACATACCTACATACCTACATACCTACATACCTACATATCTACATACCTACATACATACCTACATACATCCCTACATACCTACATACCTACATACCTACATACCTACATACCTACATACATACATACCTACATACCTACATACCTACATACCTACATACCTACATACCTAAATACCTACATACCTACATACCTACATACTTACCTACCTACGTACCTACGTACCTACGTACCTACGTACCTACGTACCTACGTACCTACATACCTACATACCTACATACCTACATACCTACATACCTACATACCTACATACCTACATACCTACATACCTACATACCTACCTACCTACATACCTACATACCTACATACCTACATACCTACATACCTACATACCTACATACCTACATACCTACATACCTACATACCTACATACCTACATACCTACATACCTACATACCTACATACCTACATACCTACATACCTACATACCTACATACCTACATACCTACATACCTACATACCTACATACCTACATACCTACATACCTACATACCTACATACCTACATACCTACATACCTACATACCTACATACCTACATACCTACATACCTACATACCTACATACCTACATACCTACATACCTACATACCTACATACCTACATACCTACATACCTACATACCTACATACCTGCATACCTACATACCTACATACCTACATACCTACATACCTACATACCTACATACCTACATAAATACATACCTACATACCTACATACCTACATACCTACATACCTACATACCTACATACCTACATACCTACATACCTACATACCTACATACCTACATACCTACATACCTACATACCTACATACCTACATACCTACATACCTACATACCTACATACCTACATACCTACATACCTACATACCTACATACCTACATACCTACATACCTACATACCTACATACCTACATACCTACATACCTACATACCTACATACCTACATACATACATACATACATACATACATACATACATACATACATACATACATACATACATACATACATACATACATACATACATACATACATACATACATACATACATACATACAT
>CAUJBB010000117.1:30000-61838 GCA_963082805.1 Hemicrepidius hirtus | reverse complement strand
CCTACATGCCTACATACCTACATACCTACATACCTACATACATACATACCTACATACCTACATACATACATACCTACATACCTACATACATACATACATACATACATACATACCTACATACCTACATACATACATACCTACATACCTACATACATACCTACCTACATACCTACATACCTACATACCTACATGACTACATACCTACATACCTACATGCCTACATACCTACATACCTACATGCCTACATACCTACATACCTATATGCCTACATACCTACATACCTACATACCTACATACCTACATACCTACATACATACATACCTACATACCTACATACCTACATACCTACATACCTACATACCTATATACCTACATACCTACATACCTACATACATACATACATACATACCTACATACCTACATACATACATACCTACATACCTACATACATACATACCTACATATCTACATACCTACATACATACATACCTACATACCTACATACATATATACCTAAATACCTACATACCTACATACCTACATACCTACATACCTACATACCTACATACCTACATACCTACATACCCACATACCTACATACCTACATACCTACGTACCTACATGCCTAAATACCTACATACCTACATGCCTACATACCTACATACCTACATACCTACATACCTACATACCTACATACCTACATAGCTACATACCTACATACATACATACCTACATACCTACATACATACATACCTACATACCTACATACCTACATACATACATACCTACATACATACATACCTACATACCTACATACCTACATACCTACATACCTAAATACCTACATACCTACATACATACATACCTACATACCTACATACCTACATACCTACATACCTACATACCTACATACCTACATACGTACATACATACATACCTACATACCTACATACATACATACCTACATACCTACATACCTACATACATACTTACCTACATACATACATACCTACATACCTACATACCTACATACCTACATACCTAAATACCTACATACCTACATACATACATACCTACATACCTACATACCTACATACCTACATACCTACATACCTACATACCTACATACCTACATACCTACATACCTACATACCTACATACGTACATACCTACATACCTACATACCTACATACCTACATACCTACATACCTACATACCTACATACCTACATACCTACATACCTACATACCTACATACCTACATACCTACATACCTACATACCTACATACCTACATACCTACATACTTACATACCTACATACCTACATACCTACATACCTACATACCTACATACCTACATACCTACATACCTACATACCTACATGCCTACATACCTACATACCTACATACCTAGATACCTACATACGTACATACATACATACCTACATACCTACATACATACATACATACCTACATACCTACATACATACATACCTACATACCTACATACATACATACCTACATACATACATACATACATACCTACATACTACATACATACATACCTACATACCTACATACATACATACCTACATACCTACATACCTACATACCTACATACCTACATACCTACATACCTACATACCTACATACCTACATACCTACATATCTACATACCTACATACCTACATACCTACATACATACATACCTACATACCTACATACATACATACCTACATACTACATACCTACATACATACATACCTACATACATACATACCTACATACCTACATACCTACATACCTACATACCTAAATACCTTACATACCTACATACATACATACCTACATACCTACATACCTACATACCTACATACCTACATACCTACATACCTACATACATACATACCTACATACCTACATAACATACATACCTACATACCTACATACCTACATACATACTTACCTACATACATACATACCTACATACCTACATGCCTACATACCTACATACCTACATACCTAGATACCTACATACCTACATACGTACATACCTACATACCTACATACATACATACATACATACCTACATATCTACATACATACCTACATACATACCTACCTACATACCTACATACCTACATACCTACATGCCTACATACCTACATACCTACATGCCCACATACATACATACCTACATACCTACATACCTACATACATACATGCCTACATACCTACATACCTACATACCTACAAACCTACATACCTACATACCTACATACCTACATACATACATACCTACATACCTACATACATACATACCTACATACCTACATACCTACATACATACATACCTACATACATACATACCTACATACCTACATACCTACATACCTACATACCTAAATACCTACATACCTACATACATACATACCTACATAATTACATACCTACATACCTACATACCTACATACCTACATACCTACATACATACATACCTACATACCTACATACTTACATACCTACATGCCTACATACCTACATACCTACATACCTACATACCTACATACCTACATACCTACATACCTACATACTTACATACCTACATACCTACATACCTACATACCTACATACCTACATACTTACATACCTACATGCCTACATACCTACATACCTACATACCTACATACATACATACCTACATACCTACATACATACATACCTACATACCTACATACATACATACATACATACATACATACCTACATACCTACATACATACATACCTACATACCTACATACATACCTACCTACATACCTACATACCTACATACCTACATGACTACATACCTACATACCTACATGCCTACATACCTACATACCTACATGCCTACATACCTACATACCTATATGCCTACATACCTACATACCTACATACCTACATACCTACATACCTACATACATACATACCTACATACCTACATACCTACATACCTACATACCTACATACCTATATACCTACATACCTACATACCTACATACATACATACATACATACCTACATACCTACATACATACATACCTACATACCTACATACATACATACCTACATATCTACATACCTACATACATACATACCTACATACCTACATACATATATACCTAAATACCTACATACCTACATACCTACATACCTACATACCTACATACCTACATACCTACATACCTACATACCCACATACCTACATACCTACATACCTACGTACCTACATGCCTAAATACCTACATACCTACATGCCTACATACCTACATACCTACATACCTACATACCTACATACCTACATACCTACATAGCTACATACCTACATACATACATACCTACATACCTACATACATACATACCTACATACCTACATACCTACATACATACATACCTACATACATACATACCTACATACCTACATACCTACATACCTACATACCTAAATACCTACATACCTACATACATACATACCTACATACCTACATACCTACATACCTACATACCTACATACCTACATACCTACATACGTACATACATACATACCTACATACCTACATACATACATACCTACATACCTACATACCTACATACATACTTACCTACATACATACATACCTACATACCTACATACCTACATACCTACATACCTAAATACCTACATACCTACATACATACATACCTACATACCTACATACCTACATACCTACATACCTACATACCTACATACCTACATACCTACATACCTACATACCTACATACCTACATACGTACATACCTACATACCTACATACCTACATACCTACATACCTACATACCTACATACCTACATACCTACATACCTACATACCTACATACCTACATACCTACATACCTACATACCTACATACCTACATACCTACATACCTACATACTTACATACCTACATACCTACATACCTACATACCTACATACCTACATACCTACATACCTACATACCTACATACCTACATGCCTACATACCTACATACCTACATACCTAGATACCTACATACGTACATACATACATACCTACATACCTACATACATACATACATACCTACATACCTACATACATACATACCTACATACCTACATACATACATACCTACATACATACATACATACATACCTACATACCTACATACATACATACCTACATACCTACATACATACATACCTACATACCTACATACCTACATACCTACATACCTACATACCTACATACCTACATACCTACATACCTACATACCTACATATCTACATACCTACATACCTACATACCTACATACATACATACCTACATACCTACATACATACATACCTACATACCTACATACCTACATACATACATACCTACATACATACATACCTACATACCTACATACCTACATACCTACATACCTAAATACCTACATACCTACATACATACATACCTACATACCTACATACCTACATACCTACATACCTACATACCTACATACCTACATACATACATACCTACATACCTACATACATACATACCTACATACCTACATACCTACATACATACTTACCTACATACATACATACCTACATACCTACATGCCTACATACCTACATACCTACATACCTAGATACCTACATACCTACATACGTACATACCTACATACCTACATACATACATACATACATACCTACATATCTACATACATACCTACATACATACCTACCTACATACCTACATACCTACATACCTACATGCCTACATACCTACATACCTACATGCCCACATACATACATACCTACATACCTACATACCTACATACATACATGCCTACATACCTACATACCTACATACCTACAAACCTACATACCTACATACCTACATACCTACATACCTACATACCTACATACCTACATACCTACATACCTACATACCTACATACCTACATACCTACATACCTACATACCTACATACCTACATACCTACATACCTACATACCTACATACCTACATACCTACATACCTACATACCTACATACCTACATACCTACATACCTACATACCTACATACCTACATACCTACATACCTACATACATACATATCTACATACCTACATACATACATACATACATATCTACATACCTACATACATACATACCTACATACCTACATACATACATACCTACATACATACATACATACATACCTACATACCTACATACATACATACCTACATACCTACATACATACATACCTACATACCTACATACATACATACCTACATACCTACATACCTACATACCTACATACCTACATACCTATATGCCTACATACCTACATACCTACATACCTACATACCTACATACCTACATACCTACATACATACATACCTACATACCTACATACCTACATACCTACATACCTACATACCTATATACCTACATACCTACATACCTACATACATACATACATACATACCTACATACCTACATACATACATACCTACATACCTACATACATACATACCTACATATCTACATACATACATACATACCTACATACCTACATACATACATACCTACATACCTACATACATACATACCTACATACCTACATACCTACATACATACATACCTACATACCTACATACCTACATACCTACATACCTACATACCTACATACCTATATGCCTACATACCTACATACCTACATACCTACATACCTACATACCTACATACATACATACCTACATACTTACATACCTACATGCCTACATACCTACATACCTACATACCTACATACCTACATACCTACATACCTACATACCTACATACTTACATACCTACATACCTACATACCTACATACCTACATACTTACATACCTACATGCCTACATACCTACATACCTACATACTTACATACATACATACCTACATACCTACATACATACATACCTACATACCTACATACATACATACATACATACCTACATACCTACATACATACATACCTACATACCTACATACATACCTACCTACATACCTACATACCTACATGACTACATACCTACATACCTACATGCCTACATACCTACATACCTACATGCCTACATACCTACATACCTATATGCCTACATACCTACATACCTACATACCTACATACCTACATACCTACATACATACATACCTACATACCTACATACCTACATACCTACATACCTACATACCTATATACCTACATACCTACATACCTACATACATACATACATACATACCTACATACCTACATACATACATACCTACATACCTACATACATACATACCTACATATCTACATACCTACATACATACATACCTACATACCTACATACATACATACCTAAATACCTACATACCTACATACCTACATACCTACATACCTACATACCTACATACCTACATACCTACATACCCACATACCTACATACCTACATACCTACGTACCTACATGCCTAAATACCTACATACCTACATGCCTACATACCTACATACCTACATACCTACATACCTACATACCTACATACCTACATAGCTACATACCTACATACATACATACCTACATACCTACATACATACATACCTACATACCTACATACCTACATACATACATACCTACATACATATATACCTACATACCTACATACCTACATACCTACATACCTAAATACCTACATACCTACATACATACATACCTACATACCTACATACCTACATACCTACATAACTACATACCTACATACCTACATACGTACATACATACATACCTACATACCTACATACATACATACCTACATACCTACATACCTACATACATACTTACCTACATACATACATACCTACATAACTACATACCTACATACCTACATACCTAAATACCTACATACCTACATACATACATACCTACATACCTACATACCTACATACCTACATACCTACATACCTACATACCTACATACCTACATACCTACATACCTACATACCTACATACGTACATACCTACATACCTACATACCTACATACCTACATACCTACATACCTACATACCTACATACCTACATACCTACATACCTACATACCTACATACCTACATACCTACATACCTACATACCTACATACCTACATACCTACATACCTACATACCTACATACCTACATACCTACATACCTACATGCCTACATACCTACATACCTACATACCTAGATACCTACATACGTACATACATACATACCTACATACCTACATACATACATACATACCTACATACCTACATACATACATACCTACATACCTACATACATACATACCTACATACATACATACATACATACCTACATACCTACATACATACATACCTACATACCTACATACATACATACCTACATACCTACATACATACATACCTACATACCTACATACCTACATACCTACATACCTACATACCTACATATCTACATACCTACATACCTACATACCTACATACCTACATACCTACATACCTACATACCTACATACATACATACCTACATACCTACATACATACATACCTACATACCTACATACCTACATACATACATACCTACATACATACATACATACATACCTACATACCTACATACCTACATACATACTTACCTACATACATACATACCTACATACCTACATGCCTACATACCTACATACCTACATACCTAGATACCTACATACCTACATACCTACATACCTACATACCTACATACCTACATATCTACATACCTACATACCTACATACCTACATACCTAAATACCTACATACCTACATACATACATACCTACATACCTACATACCTACATACCTACATACCTACATACCTACATACCTACATACATACATACCTACATACCTACATACATACATACCTACATACCTACATACCTACATACATACTTACCTACATACATACATACCTACATACCTACATGCCTACATACCTACATACCTACATACCTAGATACCTACATACCTACATACATACATACCTACATACCTACATACATACATACATACATATCTACATACCTACATACATACCTACATACATACCTACCTACATACCTACATACCTACATACCTACATGCCTACATACCTACATACCTACATGCCCACATACATACATACCTACATACCTACATACCTACATACCTACATGCCTACATACCTACATACCTACATACCTACAAACCTACATACCTACATACCTACATACCTACATACCTACATACCTACATACCTACATACCTACATACCTACATACCTACATACCTACATACCTACATACCTACATACCTATATACCTACATACCTACATACCTACATACCTACATATACCTACATACCTACATATACCTACATACCTACATGCCTACATACCTACATACCTACATGCCTACATACCTACATACCTACATGCCTACATACCTACATACCTACATACCTACATACATACATACCTACACACCTAGATACGTACATACCTACATACATACATACCTACATACCTACATACATACATACATACATACATACCTACATACCTACATACATACATACCTACATACCTACATACATACATACCTACATACCTACATACCTACATACCTACATACATACATACCTACATACCTACATACATACATACCTACATACCTACATACCTAAATACCTACATACCTACATACCTACATACCTACATACCTACATACCTACATACCTACATACCTACATACCTACATACCTACATACCTACATACCTACATACCTACCTACCTACGTACCTACATGCCTACATACCTACATACCTACATACCTACATACCTACATACCTACATACCTACATACCTACATACCTACATACCTACATACCTACATACCTACATACCTACATACCTACGTACCTACATGCCTACATACCTACATACCTACATACCTACATACCTACATACCTACATACCTACATACCTACATACCTACATACCTACATACCTACATACCTACATACCTACATACCTACATACCTACATACCTACATACCTACAGACCTACATACCTACATACCTACATACCTACATACCTACATACCTACATACCTACATACCTACATACCTACATACCTACATACCTACATACCTACATACCTACATACCTACATACCTACATACCTACATACCTACATGCCTACATACCTACATACCTACATACCTAGATACCTACATACCTGCATACATACATATCTACATACCTACATACATACATACATACATACCTACATACCTACATACATACATACCTACATACCTACATACATACATACCTACATACATACATACATACATACCTACATACCTACATACATACATACCTACATACCTACATACATACATACCTACATACCTACATACATACATACCTACATACCTACATACCTACATACCTACATACCTACATACCTACATACCTACATATCTACATACCTACATACCTACATACCTACATACCTACATACCTACATACCTACATACCTACATACATACATACCTACATACCTACATACATACATACCTACATACCTACATACCTACATACATACATACCTACATACATACATACCTACATACCTACATACCTACATACCTACATACCTAAATACCTACATACCTACATACATACATACCTACATACCTACATACCTACATACATACATACCTACATACATACATACCTACATACCTACATACCTACATACCTACATACCTAAATACCTACATACCTACATACATACATACCTACATACCTACATACCTACATACCTACATACCTACATACCTACATACCTACATACATACATACCTACATACCTACATACATACATACCTACATACCTACATACCTACATACCTACATACCTACATACCTACATACCTACATACATACATACCTACATACCTACATACATACCTACCTACATACCTACATACCTACATACCTACATACCTACATACCTACATACCTACATACCTACATACCTACATACCTACATACCTACATACCTACATACCTACATACCTACATACCTACATACCTACATACCTACATACCTACATGCCTACATACCTACATACCTACATACCTAGATACCTACATACCTGCATACATACATATCTACATACCTACATACATACATACATACATACCTACATACCTACATACATACATACCTACATACCTACATACATACATACCTACATACATACATACATACATACCTACATACCTACAGACATACATACCTACATACCTACATACATACATACCTACATACCTACATACATACATACCTACATACCTACATACCTACATACCTACATACCTACATACCTACATATCTACATACCTACATACCTACATACCTACATACCTACATACCTACATACCTACATACCTACATACCTACATACATACATACCTACATACCTACATACATACATACCTACATACCTACATACCTACATACATACATACCTACATACATACATACCTACATACCTACATACCTACATACCTACATACCTAAATACCTACATACCTACATACATACATACCTACATACCTACATACCTACATACCTACATACCTACATACCTACATACCTACATACCTACATACATACATACCTACATACCTACATACATACATACATACATACCTACATACCTACATACATACTTACCTACATACATACATACCTACATACCTACATACCTACATACCTACATACCTACATACCTAAATACCTACATACCTACATACATACATACCTACATACCTACATACCTACATACCTACATACCTACATACCTACATACCTACATACCTACATACCTACATACCTACATACCTACATACCTACATACCTACATACCTACATACCTACATACCTACATACCTACATACCTACATACCTACATACCTACATACCTACATACCTACATACCTACATACCTACATACCTACATACCTACATAACTACATACCTACATACCTACATACCTACATACCTACTTACCTACATACCTACATACCTACATGCCTACATACCTACATACCTACATACCTAGATACCTACATACCTACATACATACATACCTACATACCTACATACATACATACATACATACCTACATACCTACATATATACCTACATACATACCTACCTACATACCTACATACCTACATACCTACATGCCTACATACCTACATACCTACATGCCAACATACCTACATACCTACATGCCTACATACCTACATACCTACATGCCTACATACCTACATACCTACATACCTACAAACCTACATACCTACATACCTACATACCTACATACCTACATACCTACATACCTACATACCTACATACCTACATACCTACATACCTACATACCTACATACCTACATACCTATATACCTACATATCTACATACCTACATACCTACATATACCTACATACCTACATGCCTACATACCTACATACCTACATGCCTACATACCTACATACCTACATGCCTACATACCTACATACCTACATGCCTACATACCTACATACCTACATACCTACATACATACATACCTACACACCTAGATACGTACATACCTACATACATACATACCTACATAACTACATACATACATACATACCTACATACCTACATACATACATACCTACATACCTACATACATACATACCTACATACCTACATACCTACATACCTACATACATACATACCTACATACCTACATACATACATACCTACATACCTACATACCTAAATACCTACATACCTACATACCTACATACCTACATACCTACATACCTACATACCTACATACCTACATACCTACATACCTACATACCTACATACCTACCTACCTACGTACCTACATGCCTACATACCTACATACCTACATACCTACATACCTACATACCTACATACCTACATACCTACATACCTACATACATACATACCTACATACCTACATACATACCTACCTACATACCTACATACCTACATACCTACATATCTACATACCTACATGCCTACATACCTACATACCTACATGCCTACATACCTACATACCTACATGCATACATACCTACATACCTACATACCTACATGCCTACATACCTACATACCTACATACCTACATACCTACATACCTACATACCTACATACCTACATACCTACATACCTACATACCTACATACCTACATACCTACATACCTACATACCTACATACCTACATACCTACATACCTACATACCTACATACCTACATACCTACATACCTACATACATACATACCTACATACCTACATACCTACATACCTACATACATACATACCTACATACCTACATACATACATACCTACATACCTACATACCTAAATACCTACATACCTACATACCTACATACCTACATACCTACATACCTACATACCTACATACCTACATACCGATCATACCTACATACCTACATACCTACCTACCTACGTACCTACATGCCTACATACCTACATACCTACATACCTACATACCTACATACCTACATACCTACATACCTACATACCTACATACCTACATACCTACATACCTACATACCTACGTACCTACATGCCTACATACCTACATACCTACATACCTACATACCTACATACCTACATACCTACATACCTACATACCTACATACCTACATACCTACATACCTACATACCTACATACCTACATACCTACATACCTACATACCTACATACCTACATACCTACATACCTACATACCTACATACCTACATACCTACATACCTACATACCTACATACCTACATACCTACATACCTACATACCTACATACCTACATACCTACATGTCTACATACCTACATACCTACATACCTAGATACCTACATACCTACATACATACATATCTACATACCTACATACATACATACATACATACCTACATACCTACATACATACATACCTACATACCTACATACATACATACCTACATACATACATACATACATACCTACATACCTACATACATACATACCTACATACCTACATACATACATACCTACATACCTACATACATACATACCTACATACCTACATACCTACATACCTACATACCTACATACCTACATATCTACATACCTACATACCTACATACCTACATACCTACATACCTACATACCTACATACCTACATACATACATACCTACATACCTACATACATACATACCTACATACCTACATACCTACATACATACATACCTACATACATACATACCTACATACCTACATACCTACATACCTACATACCTAAATACCTACATACCTACATACATACATACCTACATACCTACATACGTACATACCTACATACCTACATACCTACATACCTACATACATACATACCTACATACCTACATACATACATACATACATACCTACATACCTACATACATACTTACCTACATACATACATACCTACATACCTACATACCTACATACCTACATACCTACATACCTAAATACCTACACACCTACATACATACATACCTACATACCTACATACCTACATACCTACATACCTACATACCTACATACCTACATACCTACATACCTACATACCTACATACCTACATACCTACATACCTACATACCTACATACCTACATACCTACATACCTACATACCTACATACCTACATACCTACATACCTACATACCTAAATACCTACATACCTACATACCTACATACCTACATACCTACATACATACATACCTACATACCTACATACATACATACCTACATACCTACATACCTACATACATACTTACCTACATACATACATACCTACATACCTACATGCCTACATACCTACATACCTACATACCTAGATACCTACATACCTACATACATACATACCTACATACCTGCATACATACATACATACATACCTACATACCTACATACATACCTACATACATACCTACCTACATACCTACATACCTACATACCTACATGCCTACATACCTACATACCTACATGCCCACATACATACATACCTACATACCTACATACCTACATACCTACATGCCTACATACCTACATACCTACATACCTACAAACCTACATACCTACATACCTACATACCTACATACCTACATACCTACATACCTACATACCTACATACCTACATACCTACATACCTACATACCTACATACCTACATACCTACATACCTATATACCTACATACCTACATACCTACATACCTACATATACCTACATACCTACATGCCTACATACCTACATACCTACATGCCTACATACCTACATACCTACATGCCTACATACCTACATACCTACATACCTACATACATACATACCTACACACCTAGATACGTACATACCTACATACATACATACCTACATACCTACATACATACATACATACATACATACCTACATACCTACATACATACATACCTACATACCTACATACATACATACCTACATACCTACATACCTACATACCTACATACATACATACCTACATACCTACATACATACATACCTACATACCTACATACCTAAATACCTACATACCTACATACCTACATACCTACATACCTACATACCTACATACCTACATACCTACATACCTACATACCTACATACCTACATACCTACCTACCTACGTACCTACATGCCTACATACCTACATACCTACATACCTACATACCTACATACCTACATACCTACATACCTACATACCTACATACCTACATACCTACATACCTACGTACCTACATGCCTACATACCTACATACCTACATACCTACATACCTACATACCTACATACCTACATACCTACATACCTACATACCTACATACCTACATACCTACATACCTACATACCTACATACCTACATACCTACATACCTACATACCTACATACCTACATACCTACATACCTACATACCTACATACCTACATACCGACATACCTACATACCTACATACCTACATACCTACATACCTACATACCTACATACCTACATACCTACATGCCTACATACCTACATACCTACATACCTAGATACCTACATACCTACATACATACATATCTACATACCTACATACATACATACATACATACCTACATACCTACATACATACATACCTACATACCTACATACATACATACCTACATACATACATACATACATACCTACATACCTACATACATACATACCTACATACCTACATACATACATACCTACATACCTACATACATACATACCTACATACCTACATACCTACATACCTACATACCTACATACCTATATATCTACATACCTACATACCTACATACCTACATACCTACATACCTACATACCTACATACCTACATACATACATACCTACATACCTACATACATACATACCTACATACCTACATACCTACATACCTACATACCTACATACATACATACCTACATACATACATACCTACATACCTACATACCTACATACCTACATACCTAAATACCTACATACCTACATACATACATACCTACATACCTACATACCTACATACCTACATACCTACATACCTACATACATACATACCTACATACCTACATACATACATACATACATACCCACATACCTACATACATACTTACCTACATACATACATACCTACATACCTACATACGTACATACCTACATACCTACATACCTAAATACCTACATACCTACATACATACATACCTACATACCTACATACCTACATACCTACATACCTACATACCTACATACCTACATACCTACATACCTACATACCTACATACCTACATACCTACATACCTACATACCTACATACCTACATACCTACATACCTACATACCTACATACCTACATACCTACATACCTACATACCTACATACCTACATACCTACATACCTACATACCTACATACCTACATACCTACATACCTACATACCTACATACCTACATACCTACATACCTACATACCTACATACCTACATACCTACATACCTACATACCTACATGCCTACATACCTACATACCTACATACCTAGATACCTACATACCTACATACATACATACCTACATACCTACATACATACATACATACATACCTACATACCTACATACATACCTACATACATACCTACCTACATACCTACATACCTACATACCTACATGCCTACATACCTACATACCTACATGCCTACATACCTACATACCTACATGCCTACATACCTACATACCTACATACCTACATACATACATACCTACACACCTAGATACGTACATACCTACATACATACATACCTACATACCTACATACATACATACATACATACCTACATACCTACATACATACATACCTACATACCTACATACATACATACCTACATACCTACATACATACATACCTACATACCTACATACCTAAATACCTACATACCTACATACCTACATACCTACATACCTACATACCTACATACCTACATACCTACATACCTACATACCTACATACCTACATACCTACATACCTACCTACCTACGTACCTACATGCCTACATACCTACATACCTACATACCTACATACCTACATACCTACATACCTACATACATACATACCTACATACCTACATACATACCTACCTACATACCTACATACCTACATACCTACATACCTACATACCTACATGCCTACATACCTACATACCTACATGCCTACATACCTACATACCTACATGCATACATACCTACATACCTACCTACCTACATGCCTACATACCTACATACCTACATACCTACATACCTACATACCTACATACCTACATACCTACATACCTACATACCTACATACCTACATACCTACATACCTACATACCTACATACCTACATACCTACATACCTACATACCTACATACCTACATACCTACATACCTACATACCTACATACCTACATACCTACATACATACATACCTACATACCTACATACCTACATACCTACATACATACATACCTACATACCTACATACATACATACCTACATACCTACATACCTAAATACCTACATACCTACATACCTACATACCTACATACCTACATACCTACATACCTACATACCTACATACCTACATACCTACATACCTACATACCTACATACCTACCTACCTACGTACCTACATGCCTACATACCTACATACCTACATACCTACATACCTACATACCTACATACCTACATAGCTACATACCTACATACCTACATACCTACGTACCTACATGCCTACATACCTACATACCTACATACCTACATACCTACATACCTACATACCTACATACCTACATACCTACATACCTACATACCTACATACCTACATACCTACATACCTACATACCTACATACCTACATACCTACATACCTACATACCTACATACCTACATACCTACATACCTACATACCTACATACCTACATACCTACATACCTACATACCTACATACCTACATACCTACATACCTACATACCTACATACCTACATACCTACATACCTACATACCTACATACCTACATACCTACATACCTACATACCTACATGCCTACATACCTACATACCTACATACCTAGATACCTACATACCTACATACATACATATCTACATACCTACATACATACATACATACATACCTACATACCTACATACATACATACCTACATACCTACATACATACATACCTACATACATACATACATACATACCTACATACCTACATACATACATACCTACATACCTACATACATACATACCTACATACCTACATACATACATACCTACATACCTACATATCTACATACCTACATACCTACATACCTACATATCTACATACCTACATACCTACATACCTACATACCTACATACCTACATACCTACATACCTACATACATACATACCTACATACCTACATACATACATACCTACATACCTACATACCTACATACATACATACCTACATACATACATACCTACATACCTACATACCTACATACCTACATACCTAAATACCTACATACCTACATACATACATACCTACATACCTACATACGTACATACCTACATACCTACATACCTACATACCTACATACATACATACCTATATACCTACATACATACATACATACATACCTACATACCTACATACATACTTACCTACATACATACATACCTACATACCTACATACCTACATACCTACATACCTACATACCTAAATACCTACATACCTACATACATACATACCTACATACCTACATACCTACATACCTACATAAATACATACCTACATACCTACATACCTACATACCTACATACCTACATACCTACATACCTACATACCTACATACCTACATACCTACATACCTACATACCTACATACCTACATACCTACATACCTACATACCTACATACCTACATACCTACATACCTACATACCTACATACCTACATACCTACATACCTACATACCTACATACCTACATACCTACATACCTACATACCTACATACCTACATACCTACATGCCTACATACCTAGATACCTACATACCTAGATACCTACATACCTACATACATACATACCTACATACCTACATACATACATACATACATACATACCTACATACCTACATACATACCTACATACATACCTACCTACATACCTACATACCTACATACCTACATGCCTACATACCTACATACCTACATGCCTACATACCTACATACCTACATGCCTACATACCTACATACCTACATGCCTACATACCTACATACCTACATACCTACAAACCTACATACCTACATACCTACATACCTACATACCTACATACCTACATACCTACATACCTACATACCTACATACCTACATACCTACATACCTACATACCTACATACCTATATACCTACATACCTACATACCTACATACCTACATACCTACATATACCTACATACCTACATGCCTACATACCTACATACCTACATGCCTACATACCTACATACCTACATGCCTACATACCTACATACCTACATGCCTACATACCTACATACCTACATACCTACATACATACTTACCTACACACCTAGATACGTACATACCTACATACATACATACCTACATACCTACATACATACATACATACATACCTACATACCTACATACATACATACCTACATACCTACATACATACATACCTACATACCTACATACCTACATACCTACATACATACATACCTACATACCTACATACATACATACCTACATACCTACATACCTAAATACCTACATACCTACATACCTACATACCTACATACCTACATACCTACATACCTACATACCTACATACCTACATACCTACATACCTACATACCTACCTACCTACGTACCTACATGCCTACATACCTACATACCTACATACCTACATACCTACATACCTACATACCTACATACCTACATACCTACATACCTACATACATACATACCTACATACCTACATACATACCTACCTACATACCTACATACCTAAATACCTACACACCTACATACATACATACCTACATACCTACATACCTACATACCTACATACCTACATACCTACATACCTACATACCTACATACATACATACCTACATACCTACATACCTACATACCTACATACCTACATACCTACATACCTACATACCTACATACATACATACCTACATACCTACATACCTACATACCTACATACCTACATACCTAAATACCTACACACCTACATACATACATACCTACATACCTACATACCTACATACCTACGTACCTACATGCCTACATACCTACATACCTACATACCTACATACCTACATACCTACATACCTACATACCTACATACCTACATACCTACATACATACATACCTACATACCTACATACCTACATACCTACATACCTACATACCTAAATACCTACACACCTACATACATACATACCTACATACCTACATACCTACATACCTACATACCTACATACCTACATACCTACATACCTACATACCTACATACCTACATACCTACATACCTACATACCTACATACCTACATACCTACATACCTACATACCTACATACCTACATACCTACATACCTACATACCTACATACCTAAATACCTACATACCTACATACCTACATACCTACATACCTACATACATACATACCTACATACCTACATACATACATACCTACATACCTACATACCTACATACATACTTACCTACATACATACATACCTACATACCTACATGCCTACATACCTACATACCTACATACCTAGATACCTACATACCTACATACATACATACCTACATACCTGCATACATACATACATACATACCTACATACCTACATACATACCTACATACATACCTACCTACATACCTACATACCTACATACCTACATGCCTACATACCTACATACCTACATGCCCACATACATACATACCTACATACCTACATACCTACATACCTACATGCCTACATACCTACATACCTACATACCTACAAACCTACATACCTACATACCTACATACCTACATACCTACATACCTACATACCTACATACCTACATACCTACATACCTACATACCTACATACCTACATACCTACATACCTACATACCTACATACCTATATACCTACATACCTACATACCTACATACCTACATATACCTACATACCTACATGCCTACATACCTACATACCTACATGCCTACATACCTACATACCTACATGCCTACATACCTACATACCTACATACCTACATACATACATACCTACACACCTAGATACGTACATACCTACATACATACATACCTACATACCTACATACATACATACATACATACATACCTACATACCTACATACATACATACCTACATACCTACATACATACATACCTACATACCTACATACCTACATACCTACATACATACATACCTACATACCTACATACATACATACCTACATACCTACATACCTAAATACCTACATACCTACATACCTACATACCTACATACCTACATACCTACATACCTACATACCTACATACCTACATACCTACATACCTACATACCTACATACCTACCTACCTACGTACCTACATGCCTACATACCTACATACCTACATACCTACATACCTACATACCTACATACCTACATACCTACATACCTACATACCTACATACCTACATACCTACGTACCTACATGCCTACATACCTACATACCTACATACCTACATACCTACATACCTACATACCTACATACCTACATACCTACATACCTACATACCTACATACCTACATACCTACATACCTACATACCTACATACCTACATACCTACATACCTACATACCTACATACCTACATACCTACATACCTACATACCTACATACCGACATACCTACATACCTACATACCTACATACCTACATACCTACATACCTACATACCTACATACCTACATGCCTACATACCTACATACCTACATACCTAGATACCTACATACCTACATACATACATATCTACATACCTACATACATACATACATACATACCTACATACCTACATACATACATACCTACATACCTACATACATACATACCTACATACATACATACATACATACCTACATACCTACATACATACATACCTACATACCTACATACATACATACCTACATACCTACATACATACATACCTACATACCTACATACCTACATACCTACATACCTACATACCTATATATCTACATACCTACATACCTACATACCTACATACCTACATACCTACATACCTACATACCTACATACATACATACCTACATACCTACATACATACATACCTACATACCTACATACCTACATACCTACATACCTACATACATACATACCTACATACATACATACCTACATACCTACATACCTACATACCTACATACCTAAATACCTACATACCTACATACATACATACCTACATACCTACATACCTACATACCTACATACCTACATACCTACATACCTACATACATACATACCTACATACCTACATACATACATACATACATACCTACATACCTACATACATACTTACCTACATACATACATACCTACATACCTACATACGTACATACCTACATACCTACATACCTAAATACCTACATACCTACATACATACATACCTACATACCTACATACCTACATACCTACATACCTACATACCTACATACCTACATACCTACATACCTACATACCTACATACCTACATACCTACATACCTACATACCTACATACCTACATACCTACATACCTACATACCTACATACCTACATACCTACATACCTACATACCTACATACCTACATACCTACATACCTACATACCTACATACCTACATACCTACATACCTACATACCTACATACCTACATACCTACATACCTACATACCTACATACCTACATACCTACATACCTACATACCTACATGCCTACATACCTACATACCTACATACCTAGATACCTACATACCTACATACATACATACCTACATACCTACATACATACATACATACATACCTACATACCTACATACATACCTACATACATACCTACCTACATACCTACATACCTACATACCTACATGCCTACATACCTACATACCTACATGCCTACATACCTACATACCTACATGCCTACATACCTACATACCTACATACCTACATACATACATACCTACACACCTAGATACGTACATACCTACATACATACATACCTACATACCTACATACATACATACATACATACCTACATACCTACATACATACATACCTACATACCTACATACATACATACCTACATACCTACATACATACATACCTACATACCTACATACCTAAATACCTACATACCTACATACCTACATACCTACATACCTACATACCTACATACCTACATACCTACATACCTACATACCTACATACCTACATACCTACATACCTACCTACCTACGTACCTACATGCCTACATACCTACATACCTACATACCTACATACCTACATACCTACATACCTACATACCTACATACCTACATACATACATACCTACATACCTACATACATACCTACCTACATACCTACATACCTACATACCTACATACCTACATACCTACATGCCTACATACCTACATACCTACATGCCTACATACCTACATACCTACATGCATACATACCTACATACCTACCTACCTACATGCCTACATACCTACATACCTACATACCTACATACCTACATACCTACATACCTACATACCTACATACCTACATACCTACATACCTACATACCTACATACCTACATACCTACATACCTACATACCTACATACCTACATACCTACATACCTACATACCTACATACCTACATACCTACATACCTACATACCTACATACATACATACCTACATACCTACATACCTACATACCTACATACATACATACCTACATACCTACATACATACATACCTACATACCTACATACCTAAATACCTACATACCTACATACCTACATACCTACATACCTACATACCTACATACCTACATACCTACATACCTACATACCTACATACCTACATACCTACATACCTACCTACCTACGTACCTACATGCCTACATACCTACATACCTACATACCTACATACCTACATACCTACATACCTACATAGCTACATACCTACATACCTACATACCTACGTACCTACATGCCTACATACCTACATACCTACATACCTACATACCTACATACCTACATACCTACATACCTACATACCTACATACCTACATACCTACATACCTACATACCTACATACCTACATACCTACATACCTACATACCTACATACCTACATACCTACATACCTACATACCTACATACCTACATACCTACATACCTACATACCTACATACCTACATACCTACATACCTACATACCTACATACCTACATACCTACATACCTACATACCTACATACCTACATACCTACATACCTACATACCTACATACCTACATACCTACATACCTACATGCCTACATACCTACATACCTACATACCTAGATACCTACATACCTACATACATACATATCTACATACCTACATACATACATACATACATACCTACATACCTACATACATACATACCTACATACCTACATACATACATACCTACATACATACATACATACATACCTACATACCTACATACATACATACCTACATACCTACATACATACATACCTACATACCTACATACATACATACCTACATACCTACATATCTACATACCTACATACCTACATACCTACATATCTACATACCTACATACCTACATACCTACATACCTACATACCTACATACCTACATACCTACATACATACATACCTACATACCTACATACATACATACCTACATACCTACATACCTACATACATACATACCTACATACATACATACCTACATACCTACATACCTACATACCTACATACCTAAATACCTACATACCTACATACATACATACCTACATACCTACATACGTACATACCTACATACCTACATACCTACATACCTACATACATACATACCTATATACCTACATACATACATACATACCTACATACCTACATACATACTTACCTACATACATACATACCTACATACCTACATACCTACATACCTACATACCTACATACCTAAATACCTACATACCTACATACATACATACCTACATACCTACATACCTACATACCTACATAAATACATACCTACATACCTACATACCTACATACCTACATACCTACATACCTACATACCTACATACCTACATACCTACATACCTACATACCTACATACCTACATACCTACATACCTACATACCTACATACCTACATACCTACATACCTACATACCTACATACCTACATACCTACATACCTACATACCTACATACCTACATACCTACATACCTACATACCTACATACCTACATACCTACATACCTACATACCTACATGCCTACATACCTAGATACCTACATACCTAGATACCTACATACCTACATACATACATACCTACATACCTACATACATACATACATACATACCTACATACCTACATACATACCTACATACATACCTACCTACATACCTACATACCTACATACCTACATGCCTACATACCTACATACCTACATGCCTACATACCTACATACCTACATGCCTACATACCTACATACCTACATGCCTACATACCTACATACCTACATACCTACAAACCTACATACCTACATACCTACATACCTACATACCTACATACCTACATACCTACATACCTACATACCTACATACCTACATACCTACATACCTACATACCTACATACCTATATACCTACATACCTACATACCTACATACCTACATACCTACATATACCTACATACCTACATGCCTACATACCTACATACCTACATGCCTACATACCTACATACCTACATGCCTACATACCTACATACCTACATGCCTACATACCTACATACCTACATACCTACATACATACTTACCTACACACCTAGATACGTACATACCTACATACATACATACCTACATACCTACATACATACATACATACATACCTACATACCTACATACATACATACCTACATACCTACATACATACATACCTACATACCTACATACCTACATACCTACATACATACATACCTACATACCTACATACATACATACCTACATACCTACATACCTAAATACCTACATACCTACATACCTACATACCTACATACCTACATACCTACATACCTACATACCTACATACCTACATACCTACATACCTACATACCTACCTACCTACGTACCTACATGCCTACATACCTACATACCTACATACCTACATACCTACATACCTACATACCTACATACCTACATACCTACATACCTACATACATACATACCTACATACCTACATACATACCTACCTACATACCTACATACCTACATACCTACATACCTACATACCTACATACCTACATGCCTACATACCTACATACCTACATGCCTACATACCTACATACCTACATGCATACATACCTACATACCTACATACCTACATGCCTACATACCTACATACCTACATACCTACATACCTACATACCTACATACCTACATACCTACATACCTACATACCTACATACCTACATACCTACATACCTACATACCTACATACCTACATACCTACATACCTACATACCTACATACCTACATACCTACATACCTACATACCTACATACCTACATACCTACATACCTACATACCTACATGCCTACATACCTACATACCTACATGCCTACATACCTACATACCTACATACCTACATACCTACATACCTACATACCTACATACCTACATACCTACATACCTACATACTTACATACCTACATACCTACATACCTACATACCTACATACCTACATACCTACATACCTACATACCTACATACCTACATACCTACATACCTACATACCTACATACCTACATACTTACATACCTACATACCTACATGCCTACATACCTACATACCTACATGCCTACATACCTACATACCTACATACCTACATACCTACATACCTACATACCTACATACCTACATACCTACATACCTACATACCTACATACCTACATACCTACATACCTACATACCTACATACCTACATACCTACATGCCTACATACCTACAGTCCTACATGCCTACATACCTACATACCTACATATCTACATACCTACATACCTACATGCCTACATCCCTACATACCTACATACCTACATACCTACATACCTACATACCTACGTACCTACGTACCTACATGCCTACATACCTACATACCTACATACCTACATACCTACATACCTACATACCTACATACCTACATACCTACATACCTACATACCTACATACCTACATACCTACATACCTACATACCTACATACCTACATACCTACATACCTGCATACCTACATACCTACATACCTACATACCTACATACCTACATACCTACATACCTACATACCTACATACCTACATACCTACATACCTACATACCTACATACCTACATACCTACATGCCTACATACCTACATACCTACATACCTAGATACGTACATACCTACATACATACATACCTACATACCTACATACATACATACATACATACATACCTACATACCTACATACATACATACCTACATACCTACATACATACATACCTACATACCTACATACATACATACCTACATACTTACATACATACCTACCTACATACCTACATACCTACATACCTACATACCTACATACCTACATACCTACATACCTACATACCTACATACCTACATACCTACATACCTACATACCTACATACCTACATACCTACATACCTACATACCTACATGCCTACATACCTACATACCTACATACCTAGATACCTACATACCTACATACATACATACCTACATACCTACATACATACTTACATACATACCTACATACCTACATACATACATACCTACATACCTACATACATACATACCTACATACATACATACATACATACCTACATACCTACATACATACATACCTACATACCTACATACATACATACCTACATACCTACATACATACATACCTACATACCTACATACCTACATACCTACATACCTACATACCTACATACCTACATACCTACATACCTACATACCTACATACCTACATACCTACATACCTACATACCTACATGCCTACATACCTACATACCTACATACCTAGATACCTACATACCTACATACATACATACCTACATACCTACATACATACATACATACATACCTACATACCTACATACATACCTACATACATACCTACCTACATACCTACATACCTACATACCTACATGCCTACATACCTACATACCTACATGCCTACATACCTACATACCTACATGCCTACATACCTACATACCTACATACCTACATACATACATACCTACACACCTAGATACGTACATACCTACATACATACATACCTACATACCTACATACATACATACATACATACCTACATACCTACATACATACATACCTACATACCTACATACATACATACCTACATACCTACATACATACATACCTACATACCTACATACCTAAATACCTACATACCTACATACCTACATACCTACATACCTACATACCTACATACCTACATACCTACATACCTACATACCTACATACCTACATACCTACATACCTACATACCTACATACCTACATACCTACCTACCTACGTACCTACATGCCTACATACCTACATACCTACATACCTACATACCTACATACCTACATACCTACATACCTACATACCTACATACATACATACCTACATACCTACATACATACCTACCTACATACCTACATACCTACATACCTACATACCTACATACCTACATGCCTACATACCTACATACCTACATGCCTACATACCTACATACCTACATGCATACATACCTACATACCTACCTACCTACATGCCTACATACCTACATACCTACATACCTACATACCTACATACCTACATACCTACATACCTACATACCTACATACCTACATACCTACATACCTACATACCTACATACCTACATACCTACATACCTACATACCTACATACCTACATACCTACATACCTACATACCTACATACCTACATACCTACATACCTACATACCTACATACCTACATACCTACATACCTACATACATACATACCTACATACCTACATACCTACATACCTACATACATACATACCTACATACCTACATACATACATACCTACATACCTACATACCTAAATACCTACATACCTACATACCTACATACCTACATACCTACATACCTACATACCTACATACCTACATACCTACATACCTACATACCTACATACCTACCTACCTACGTACCTACATGCCTACATACCTACATACCTACATACCTACATACCTACATACCTACATACCTACATAGCTACATACCTACATACCTACATACCTACGTACCTACATGCCTACATACCTACATACCTACATACCTACATACCTACATACCTACATACCTACATACCTACATACCTACATACCTACATACCTACATACCTACATACCTACATACCTACATACCTACATACCTACATACCTACATACCTACATACCTACATACCTACATACCTACATACCTACATACCTACATACCTACATACCTACATACCTACATACCTACATACCTACATACCTACATACCTACATACCTACATACCTACATACCTACATACCTACATACCTACATACCTACATACCTACATACCTACATGCCTACATACCTACATACCTACATACCTAGATACCTACATACCTACATACATACATATCTACATACCTACATACATACATACATACATACCTACATACCTACATACATACATACCTACATACCTACATACATACATACCTACATACATACATACATACATACCTACATACCTACATACATACATACCTACATACCTACATACATACATACCTACATACCTACATACATACATACCTACATACCTACATATCTACATACCTACATACCTACATACCTACATATCTACATACCTACATACCTACATACCTACATACCTACATACCTACATACCTACATACCTACATACATACATACCTACATACCTACATACATACATACCTACATACCTACATACCTACATACATACATACCTACATACATACATACCTACATACCTACATACCTACATACCTACATACCTAAATACCTACATACCTACATACATACATACCTACATACCTACATACGTACATACCTACATACCTACATACCTACATACCTACATACATACATACCTATATACCTACATACATACATACATACCTACATACCTACATACATACTTACCTACATACATACATACCTACATACCTACATACCTACATACCTACATACCTACATACCTACATACCTAAATACCTACATACCTACATACATACATACCTACATATCTACATACCTACATACCTACATAAATACATACCTACATACCTACATACCTACATACCTACATACCTACATACCTACATACCTACATACCTACATACCTACATACCTACATACCTACATACCTACATACCTACATACCTACATACCTACATACCTACATACCTACATACCTACATACCTACATACCTACATACCTACATACCTACATACCTACATACCTACACACCTACATACCTACATACCTACATACCTACATACCTACATACCTACATACCTACATGCCTACATACCTAGATACCTACATACCTAGATACCTACATACCTACATACATACATACCTACATACCTACATACATACATACATACATACCTACATACCTACATACATACCTACATACATACCTACCTACATACCTACATACCTACATACCTACATGCCTACATACCTACATACCTACATGCCTACATACCTACATACCTACATGAATACATACCTACATACCTACATGCCTACATACCTACATACCTACATACCTACAAACCTACATACCTACATACCTACATACCTACATACCTACATACCTACATACCTACATACCTACATACCTACATACCTACATACCTACATACCTACATACCTATATACCTACATACCTACATACCTACATACCTACATATACCTACATACCTACATGCCTACATACCTACATACCTACATGCCTACATACCTACATACCTACATGCCTACATACCTACATACCTACATGCCTACATACCTACATACCTACATACCTACATACATACTTACCTACACACCTAGATACGTACATACCTACATACATACATACCTACATACCTACATACATACATACATACATACCTACATACCTACATACATACATACCTACATACCTACATACATACATACCTACATACCTACATACCTACATACCTACATACATACATACCTACATACCTACATACATACATACCTACATACCTACATACCTAAATACCTACATACCTACATACCTACATACCTACATACCTACATACCTACATACCTACATACCTACATACCTACATACCTACATACCTACATACCTACCTACCTACGTACCTACATGCCTACATACCTACATACCTACATACCTACATACCTACATACCTACATACCTACATACCTACATACCTACATACATACATACCTACATACCTACATGCATACCTACCTACATACCTACATACCTACATACCTACATACCTACATACCTACATACCTACATGCCTACATACCTACATACCTACATGCCTACATACCTACATACCTACATGCATACATACCTACATACCTACATACCTACATGCCTACATACCTAC
>CAUJBB010000117.1:20000-22500 GCA_963082805.1 Hemicrepidius hirtus | reverse complement strand
ACATGCCTACATACCTACATACCTACATGCCTACATACCTACATACATACATGCCTACATACCTACATACCTACATGCCTACATACCTACATACCTACATACCTACATACCTACATACCTACATACATACATACCTACATACCTACATACCTACATACATACATACCTACATACCTACATACCTACATACCTACATACCTACATACATACATACCTACATACCTACATACATAAATACATACATACCTACATACCTACATACATACATACCTACATACATACATACCTACATACATACCTACCTACATACCTACATACCTACATACCTACATGCCTACATACCTACATACCTACATGCCTACATACCTACATACATACATGCCTACATACCTACATACCTACATGCCTACATACCTACATACCTACATACCTACATACCTACATACCTACATACATACATACCTACATACCTACATACCTACATACATACATACCTACATACCTACATACCTACATACCTACATACATACATACCTACATACCTACATACATAAATACATACATACCTACATACCTACATACATACATACCTACATACCTACATACCTACATACCTACATACCTACATACCTACATACCTACATACATACATACCTACATACCTACATACCTGCATACCTACATACCTACATACCTACATACCTACATACCTACATACCTACATACCTACATACATACATACCTACATACCTACATACATACATACCTACATACCTACATACCTACATACATACTTACCTACATACATACATACCTACATACCTACATACCTACATACCTACATACCTAAATACCTACATACCTACATACCTACATACCTACATACCTACATACCTACATACCTACATACCTACATACCTACATACTTACATACCTACATGCCTACATACCTACATACCTACATGCCTACATACCTACATACCTACATACCTACATACCTACATACCTACATACCTACATACCTACATACCTACATACCTACATACCTACATACTTACATACCTACATACCTACATACTTACATACCTACATGCCTACATACCTACATACCTACATGCCTACATACCTACATACCTACATACCTACATACCTACATACCTACATACCTACATGCCTACATACCTACATACCTACATACCTACATACCTACATACCTACATACCTACGTACCTACGTACCTACATGCCTACATACCTACATACCTACATACCTACATACCTACATACCTACATACCTACATACCTACATACCTACATACCTACATACCTACATACCTACATACCTACATACCTACATACCTACATACCTACATACCTACATACCTACATACCTACATACCTACATACCTACATACCTACAAACCTACATACCTACATACCTACATACCTACATACCTACATACCTACATACCTACATACCTACATACCTACATACCTACATACATACCTACATACCTACCTACATACCTACATACATACATACCTACATACCTACATACATACATACCTACATACCTACATACCTACATACCTACATACCTACATACCTACATACCTACATACCTACATACCTACAAACCTACATACCTACATACCTACATACCTACATACCTACATACCTACATACCTACATACCTACATACCTACATACCTACATACCTACATACCTACATACCTACATACATACATACCTACATACCTACATACCTACATACCTACATACCTACATACCTACATACCTACATACCTACATACCTACATACCTACATACCTACATGCCTACATACCTACATACCTACATGCCTACATACCTACATACCTACATACCTACATACCTACATACCTACATACCTACATACCTACATGCCTACATACCTACATACCTACATACCTACATACCTACATACCTACGTACCTACGTACCTACATGCCTACATACCTACATACCTACATACCTACATACCTACATACCTACATACCTACATACCTACATACCTACATACCTACATACCTACATACCTACATACCTACATACCTACATACCTACATACCTACATACCTACATACCTACATACCTACATACCTACATACCTACATACCTACATACCTACATGCCTACATACCTACATACCTACATACATACATACCTACATACCTACATACATACATACATACATACCTACATACCTACATACATACATACCTACATACCTACATACATACATACCTACATACATACATACATACATACCTACATACCTACATACATACATACCTACATACCTACATACATACATACCTACATACCTACATACATACATACCTACATACCTACATACCTACATACCTACATACCTACATACCTACATACCTAGATACCTACATACCTACATACCTACATACCTACATACCTACATACCTACATACCTACATACCTACAT
>CAUJBB010000117.1:0-15000 GCA_963082805.1 Hemicrepidius hirtus | reverse complement strand
ACATACATACATACCTACATACCTACATACATACATACCTACATACCTACATACATACATACCTACATACCTACATACCTACATACCTACATACCTACATACCTACATACCTACATACCTACATACCTACATACCTACATACCTACATACCTACATACCTACATACCTACATCCTACATACCTACATACCTACATACCTACATACCTACATACCTACATACCTACATACCTACATACCTACATACCTACATACCTACATACCTACATACCTACATACCTACATACCTACATACCTACATACATACATACCTACATACCTACATACATACATACCTACATACCTACATACATACATACCTACATACCTACATACATACATACCTACATACCTACATACTATATACATACCTATATACCTACATGCCTACATACCTACATACCTACATACCTACATACCTACATACCTACATGCCTACATACCTACATACCTACATACCTACATACATACATACCTACATACCTACATACATACATACCTACATACCTACATACCTACATACTTACATACCTACATGCCTACATACCTACATACCTACATGCCTACATACCTACATACCTACATGCCTACATACCTACATACATACATACCTACATACCTACATACATACCTACATACATACCTACCTACATACCTACATACCTACATACCTACATACCTACATGCCTACATACCTACATACCTACATGCCTACATACCTACATACCTACATACCTACATGCCTACATACCTACATACCTACATGCCTACATACCTACATACCTACATACCTACATACCTACATACCTACATACCTACATACCTACATACCTACATACCTACATACCTACATACCTACATACCTACATACCTACATACCTACATACCTACATACCTACATACATACATACCTACATACCTACATATATACATACCTACATACCTACATACATAGATACCTTCATACCTACATACATACCTACCTACATACCTACATACCTACATACCTACATACCTACATACCTACATACCTACATACTTACATGCCTATATACCTACATACCTACATACCTAGATACCTACATACCTACATACATACATACCTACATACCTACATACATACATACATACATACCTACATACCTACATACATACATACCTACATACCTACATACATACATACCTACATACCTACATACCTACATACATACATACCTACATACCTACATACATACATACCTACATACCTACATACCTACATACCTACATACCTACATACCTACATACCTACATAAATACATACCTACATACCTACATACCTACATACCTACATACCTACATACCTACATACCTACATACCTACATACCTACATACCTACATACCTACATACCTACATACCTACATACCTACATACCTACATACCTACATACCTACATACCTACATACCTACATACCTACATACCTACATGCCTACATACCTACATACCTACATGCCTACATACCTACATACCTACATGCCTACATACCTACATACCTACATACCTACATACCTGCATACATACATACCTACATACCTACATACATACATTCATTCATACCTACTTACCTACATACATACATACCTACATACCTACAAATATACATACCTACGTACCTACATACATACATACCTACATACCTACATACCTACATACCTACATACATTCATACCTACTTACCTACATACATACATACCTACATACCTACATACCTACATACCTACATACCTACATACCTACATACATTCATACCTACTTACCTACATACATACATACCTACATACCTACAAATATACATACCTACATACCTACATACATACATACCTACATACCTACATACCTACATACCTACATACCTACATGCCTACTTACCTACATACCTACATACCTACATACCTACATACCTACATACCTACATACCTACATACCTACATACCTACATACCTACATACCTACATACCTACATACCTACATGCCTACATACCAACATACCTACATACCTACATACCTACATACATACATACCTACATACCTACATACATACATACCTACATACCTACATACATACATACCTACATACCTACATACATACCTACATGCCTACATACCTACATACCTACATACCTACATACCTACATACCTACATACCTACATACCTACATACATACATACCTACATACCTACATACCTACATACCTACATACCTACATACCTACATACCTACATACCTACATACCTACATACCTACATACCTACATACCTACATACCTACATACCTACATACCTAGATACCTACATACCTACATACATACATACCTACATACCTACATACATACATACATACCTACCTACATACCTACATACCTACATACCTACATGCCTACATACCTACATACCTACATGCCTACATACCTACATACCTACATACCTAGATACCTACATACCTACATACCTACATACATACATACCTACATACCTACATACCTACATACCTATATACCTACATGCCTACATACCTACATACCTACATACCTACATACCTACATACCTACATGCCTACATACCTACATACCTACATACCTACATACATACATACCTACATACCTACATACATACATACCTACATACCTACATACCTACATACCTACATACTTACATACCTACATACCTACATACATTCATACCTACTTACCTACATACATACATACCTACATACCTACAAATATACATACCTACATACCTACATACATACATACCTACATACCTACATACCTACATACCTACATACCTACATGCCTACTTACCTACATACCTACATACCTACATACCTACATACCTACATACCTACATACCTACATACCTACATACCTACATACCTACATACCTACATACCTACATACCTACATGCCTACATACCAACATACCTACATACCTACATACCTACATACATACATACCTACATACCTACATACATACATACCTACATACCTACATACATACATACCTACATACCTACATACATACCTACATGCCTACATACCTACATACCTACATACCTACATACCTACATACCTACATACCTACATACCTACATACATACATACCTACATACCTACATACCTACATACCTACATACCTACATACCTACATACCTACATACCTACATACCTACATACCTACATACCTACATACCTACATACCTACATACCTACATACCTACATACCTAGATACCTACATACCTACATACATACATACCTACATACCTACATACATACATTCATTCATACCTACTTACCTACATACATACATACCTACATACCTACAAATATACATACCTACGTACCTACATACATACATACCTACATACCTACATACCTACATACCTACATACATTCATACCTACTTACCTACATACATACATACCTACATACCTACATACCTACATACCTACATACCTACATACCTACATACATTCATACCTACTTACCTACATACATACATACCTACATACCTACAAATATACATACCTACATACCTACATACATACATACCTACATACCTACATACCTACATACCTACATACCTACATGCCTACTTACCTACATACCTACATACCTACATACCTACATACCTACATACCTACATACCTACATACCTACATACCTACATACCTACATACCTACATACCTACATACCTACATGCCTACATACCAACATACCTACATACCTACATACCTACATACATACATACCTACATACCTACATACATACATACCTACATACCTACATACATACATACCTACATACCTACATACATACCTACATGCCTACATACCTACATACCTACATACCTACATACCTACATACCTACATACCTACATACCTACATACATACATACCTACATACCTACATACCTACATACCTACATACCTACATACCTACATACCTACATACCTACATACCTACATACCTACATACCTACATACCTACATACCTACATACCTAGATACCTACATACCTACATACATACATACCTACATACCTACATACATACATACATACCTACCTACATACCTACATACCTACATACCTACATGCCTACATACCTACATACCTACATGCCTACATACCTACATACCTACATACCTAGATACCTACATACCTACATACCTACATACATACATACCTACATACCTACATACCTACATACCTATATACCTACATGCCTACATACCTACATACCTACATACCTACATACCTACATACCTACATGCCTACATACCTACATACCTACATACCTACATACATACATACCTACATACCTACATACATACATACCTACATACCTACATACATACATACATACCTACCTACATACCTACATACCTACATACCTACATGCCTACATACCTACATACCTACATGCCTACATACCTACATACCTACATACCTAGATACCTACATACCTACATACCTACATACATACATACCTACATACCTACATACCTACATACCTATATACCTACATGCCTACATACCTACATACCTACATACCTACATACCTACATACCTACATACCTACATGCCTACATACCTACATACCTACATGCCTACATACCTACATACCTACATGCCTACATACCTACATACCTACATACCTACATACCTGCATACATACATACCTACATACCTACATACATACATTCATTCATACCTACTTACCTACATACATACATACCTACATACCTACAAATATACATACCTACGTACCTACATACATACATACCTACATACCTACATACCTACATACATTCATACCTACTTACCTACATACATACATACCTACATACCTACATACTTACATACCTACATACATTCATACCTACTTACCTACATACATACATACCTACATACCTACAAATATATATACCTACATACCTACATACATACATACCTACATACCTACATACCTACATACCTACATACCTACATGCCTACTTACCTACATACCTACATACCTACATACCTACATACCTACATACCTACATACCTACATACCTACATACCTACATACCTACATACCTACATACCTACATACCTACATGCCTACATACCAACATACCTACATACCTACATACCTACATACATACATACCTACATACCTACATACATACATACCTACATACCTACATACATACATACCTACATACCTACATACATACCTACATGCCTACATACCTACATACCTACATACCTACATACCTACATACCTACATACCTACATACCTACATACATACATACCTACATACCTACATACCTACATACCTACATACCTACATACCTACATACCTACATACCTACATACCTACATACCTACATACCTACATACCTACATACCTACATACCTACATACTTACATACCTACATACCTACATACATTCATACCTACTTACCTACATACATACATACCTACATACCTACAAATATACATACCTACATACCTACATACATACATACCTACATACCTACATACCTACATACCTACATACCTACATGCCTACTTACCTACATACCTACATACCTACATACCTACATACCTACATACCTACATACCTACATACCTACATACCTACATACCTACATACCTACATACCTACATACCTACATACCTACATGCCTACATACCAACATACCTACATACCTACATACCTACATACATACATACCTACATACCTACATACATACATACCTACATACCTACATACATACATACCTACATACCTACATACATACCTACATGCCTACATACCTACATACCTACATACCTACATACCTACATACCTACATACCTACATACCTACATACATACATACCTACATACCTACATACCTACATACCTACATACCTACATACCTACATACCTACATACCTACATACCTACATACCTACATACCTACATACCTACATACCTACATACCTACATACCTACATACCTAGATACCTACATACCTACATACATACATACCTACATACCTACATACATACATTCATTCATACCTACTTACCTACATACATACATACCTACATACCTACAAATATACATACCTACGTACCTACATACATACATACCTACATACCTACATACCTACATACCTACATACATTCATACCTACTTACCTACATACATACATACCTACATACCTACATACCTACATACCTACATACCTACATACCTACATACATTCATACCTACTTACCTACATACATACATACCTACATACCTACAAATATACATACCTACATACCTACATACATACATACCTACATACCTACATACCTACATACCTACATACCTACATGCCTACTTACCTACATACCTACATACCTACATACCTACATACCTACATACCTACATACCTACATACCTACATACCTAAATACCTACATACCTACATACCTACATACCTACATGCCTACATACCAACATACCTACATACCTACATACCTACATACATACATACCTACATACCTACATACATACATACCTACATACCTACATACATACATACCTACATACCTACATACATACCTACATGCCTACATACCTACATACCTACATACCTACATACCTACATACCTACATACCTACATACCTACATACATACATACCTACATACCTACATACCTACATACCTACATACCTACATACCTACATACCTACATACCTACATACCTACATACCTACATACCTACATACCTACATACCTACATACCTAGATACCTACATACCTACATACATACATACCTACATACCTACATACATACATACATACCTACCTACATACCTACATACCTACATACCTACATGCCTACATACCTACATACCTACATGCCTACATACCTACATACCTACATACCTAGATACCTACATACCTACATACCTACATACATACATACCTACATACCTACATACCTACATACCTATATACCTACATGCCTACATACCTACATACCTACATACCTACATACCTACATACCTACATGCCTACATACCTACATACCTACATACCTACATACATACATACCTACATACCTACATACATACATACCTACATACCTACATACATACATACATACCTACCTACATACCTACATACCTACATACCTACATGCCTACATACCTACATACCTACATGCCTACATACCTACATACCTACATACCTAGATACCTACATACCTACATACCTACATACATACATACCTACATACCTACATACCTACATACCTATATACCTACATGCCTACATACCTACATACCTACATACCTACATACCTACATACCTACATACCTACATGCCTACATACCTACATACCTACATGCCTACATACCTACATACCTACATGCCTACATACCTACATACCTACATACCTACATACCTGCATACATACATACCTACATACCTACATACATACATTCATTCATACCTACTTACCTACATACATACATACCTACATACCTACAAATATACATACCTACGTACCTACATACATACATACCTACATACCTACATACCTACATACATTCATACCTACTTACCTACATACATACATACCTACATACCTACATACTTACATACCTACATACATTCATACCTACTTACCTACATACATACATACCTACATACCTACAAATATATATACCTACATACCTACATACATACATACCTACATACCTACATACCTACATACCTACATACCTACATGCCTACTTACCTACATACCTACATACCTACATACCTACATACCTACATACCTACATACCTACATACCTACATACCTACATACCTACATACCTACATACCTACATACCTACATGCCTACATACCAACATACCTACATACCTACATACCTACATACATACATACCTACATACCTACATACATACATACCTACATACCTACATACATACATACCTACATACCTACATACATACCTACATGCCTACATACCTACATACCTACATACCTACATACCTACATACCTACATACCTACATACCTACATACATACATACCTACATACCTACATACCTACATACCTACATACCTACATACCTACATACCTACATACCTACATACCTACATACCTACATACCTACATACCTACATACCTACATACCTACATACCTAGATACCTACATACCTACATACATACATACCTACATACCTACATACATACATACATACATACCTACATACCTACATACCTACATACCTACATGCCTACATACCTACATACCTACATGCCTACATACCTACATACCTACATACCTAGATACCTACATACCTACATACCTACATACATACATACCTACATACCTACATACATACATACCTACATACCTACATACCTACATACCTACATACCTACATGCCTACTTACCTACATACCTACATACCTACATACCTACATACCTACATACCTACATACCTACATACCTACATACCTACATACCTACATACCTACATACCTACATACCTACATGCCTACATACCAACATACCTACATACCTACATACCTACATACATACATACCTACATACCTACATACATACATACCTACATACCTACATACATACATACCTACATACCTACATACATACCTACATGCCTACATACCTACATACCTACATACCTACATACCTACATACCTACATACCTACATACCTACATACATACATACCTACATACCTACATACCTACATACCTACATACCTACATACCTACATACCTACATACCTACATACCTACATACCTACATACCTACATACCTACATACCTACATACCTAGATACCTACATACCTACATACATACATACCTACATACCTACATACATACATACATACCTACCTACATACCTACATACCTACATACCTACATGCCTACATACCTACATACCTACATGCCTACATACCTACATACCTACATACCTAGATACCTACATACCTACATACCTACATACATACATACCTACATACCTACATACCTACATACCTATATACCTACATGCCTACATACCTACATACCTACATACCTACATACCTACATACCTACATGCCTACATACCTACATACCTACATACCTACATACATACATACCTACATACCTACATACATACATACCTACATACCTACATACATACATACATACCTACCTACATACCTACATACCTACATACCTACATGCCTACATACCTACATACCTACATGCCTACATACCTACATACCTACATACCTAGATACCTACATACCTACATACCTACATACATACATACCTACATACCTACATACCTACATACCTATATACCTACATGCCTACATACCTACATACCTACATACCTACATACCTACATACCTACATACCTACATGCCTACATACCTACATACCTACATGCCTACATACCTACATACCTACATGCCTACATACCTACATACCTACATACCTACATACCTGCATACATACATACCTACATACCTACATACATACATTCATTCATACCTACTTACCTACATACATACATACCTACATACCTACAAATATACATACCTACGTACCTACATACATACATACCTACATACCTACATACCTACATACATTCATACCTACTTACCTACATACATACATACCTACATACCTACATACTTACATACCTACATACATTCATACCTACTTACCTACATACATACATACCTACATACCTACAAATATATATACCTACATACCTACATACATACATACCTACATACCTACATACCTACATACCTACATACCTACATGCCTACTTACCTACATACCTACATACCTACATACCTACATACCTACATACCTACATACCTACATACCTACATACCTACATACCTACATACCTACATACCTACATACCTACATGCCTACATACCAACATACCTACATACCTACATACCTACATACATACATACCTACATACCTACATACATACATACCTACATACCTACATACATACATACCTACATACCTACATACATACCTACATGCCTACATACCTACATACCTACATACCTACATACCTACATACCTACATACCTACATACCTACATACATACATACCTACATACCTACATACCTACATACCTACATACCTACATACCTACATACCTACATACCTACATACCTACATACCTACATACCTACATACCTACATACCTACATACCTACATACCTAGATACCTACATACCTACATACATACATACCTACATACCTACATACATACATACATACATACCTACATACCTACATACCTACATACCTACATGCCTACATACCTACATACCTACATGCCTACATACCTACATACCTACATACCTAGATACCTACATACCTACATACCTACATACATACATACCTACATACCTACATACCTACATACCTATATACCTACATGCCTACATACCTACATACCTACATACCTACATACCTACATACCTACATGCCTACATACCTACATACCTACATACCTACATACATACATACCTACATACCTACATACATACATACCTACATACCTACATACCTACATACCTACATACTTACATACCTACATGCCTACATACCTACATACCTACATGCCTACATACCTACATACCTACATGCCTACATACCTACATACCTACATGCCTACATACCTACATACCTAGATACCTACATACCTACATACCTACATACATACATACCTACATACCTACATACCTACATACCTATATACCTACATGCCTACATACCTACATACCTACATACCTACATACCTACATACCTACATGCCTACATACCTACATACCTACATGCCTACATACCTACATACCTACATACATACATACCTACATACCTACATACGTACATACCTACATACCTACATACATACCTACATACATACCTACCTACATACCTACATACCTACATACCTACATACCTACATGCCTACATACCTACATACCTACATGCCTACATACCTACATACCTACATACCTACATGCCTACATACCTACATACCTACATGCCTACATACCTACATACCTACATACCTACATACCTACATACCTACATACCTACATACCTACATACCTACATACCTACATACCTACATACCTACATACCTACATACCTACATACCTACATACATACATACCTACATACCTACATATATACATACCTACATACCTACATACATACATACCTTCATACCTACATACATACCTACCTACATACCTACATACCTACATACCTACATACCTACATACCTACATACCTACATACCTACATACCTACATACCTACATGCCTATATACCTACATACCTACATACCTAGATACCTACATACCTACATACATACATACCTACATACCTACATACATACATACATACATACATACCTACATACCTACATACCTACATACCTACATACCTACATACCTACATACCTACATACCTACATACCTACATACCTACATACCTACATGCCTACATACCTACATACCTACATACCTACATACCTACATACCTACATACCTACATACCTACATACCTACATACCTACATACCTAGATACCTACATACCTACATACATACATACCTACATACCTACATACATACATACATACATACATACCTACATACCTACATACCTACATACCTACATACCTACATACCTACATACCTACATACCTACATACCTACATACCTACATACCTACATGCCTACATACCTACATACATACATACCTACATACCTACATACCTACATACCTACATACCTACATACCTACATACCTACATACCTACATACCTACATACCTACATACCTACATACCTACATGCCTACATACCTACATACCTACATACCTACATACCTACATACCTACATACCTACATACCTAGATACCTACATACCTACATACATACATACCTACATACCTACATACCTACATACATACATACCTACATACCTACATACATACATACCTACAACCTACATACCTACATACCTACATACCTACATACCTACATACCTACATACCTACATACCTACATACCTACATACCTACATACCTACATACCTACATACCTACATACCTACATACCTACATACCTACATACCTACATACCTACATGCCTACATACCTACATACCTACATGCCTACATACCTACATACCTACATGCCTACATACCTACATACCTACATACCTACATACCTGCATACATACATACCTACATACCTACATACATACATACCTACATACCTACATACATACATACCTACATACCTACATACATACCTACATACATACCTACCTACATACCTACATACCTACATACCTACATGCCTACATACCTACATACCTACATACCTACATGCCTACATACCTACATACCTACATGCCTACATACCTACATACCTACATGCCTACATACCTACATACCTACATACCTACATACCTACATACCTACATACCTACATACCTACATACCTACATACCTACATACCTACATACCTACATACCTACATACCTACATACCTACATACATACCTACATACATACCTACCTACATACCTACATACCTACATACCTACATGCCTACATACCTACATACCTACATGCCTACATACCTACATACCTACATGCCTACATACCTACATACCTACATGCCTACATACCTACATACCTACATACCTACATACCTACATACCTACATACCTACATACCTACATACCTACATACCTACATACCTACATACCTACATACCTACATACATACATACCTACATACCTACATACATACATACCTACATACCTACATACCTACATACCTACATACTTACATAGCTACATGCCTACATACCTACATACCTACATGCCTACATACCTACATACCTACATACCTACATGCCTACATACCTACATACCTGCATGCCTACATACCTACATACTTACATACCTACATACCTACATACCTACATACATTCATACCTACTTACCTACATACATACATACCTACATACCTACAAATATACATACCTACATACCTACATACATACATACCTACATACCTACATACCTACATACCTACATACCTACATGCCTACTTACCTACATACCTACATACCTACATACCTACATACCTACATACCTACATACCTACATACCTACATGCCTACATACCTACATACCTACATGCCTACATACCTACATACATACATACCTACATACCTACATACATACCTACATACATACCTACCTACATACCTACATACCTACATACCTACATACCTACATGCCTACATACCTACATACCTACATGCCTACATACCTACATACCTACATACCTACATGCCTACATACCTACATACCTACATGCCTACATACCTACATACCTACATACCTACATACCTACATACCTACATACCTACATACCTACATACCTACATACCTACATACCTACATACCTACATACCTACATACCTACATACCTACATACATACATACCTACATACCTACATATATACATACCTACATACCTACATACATAGATACCTTCATACCTACATACATACCTACCTACATACCTACATACCTACATACCTACATACCTACATACCTACATACCTACATACTTACATGCCTATATACCTACATACCTACATACCTAGATACCTACATACCTACATACATACATACCTACATACCTACATACATACATACATACATACCTACATACCTACATACATACATACCTACATACCTACATACATACATACCTACATACCTACATACCTACATACATACATACCTACATACCTACATACATACATACCTACATACCTACATACCTACATACCTACATACCTACATACCTACATACCTACATAAATACATACCTACATACCTACATACCTACATACCTACATACCTACATACCTACATACCTACATACCTACATACCTACATACCTACATACCTACATACCTACATACCTACATACCTACATACCTACATACCTACATACATACCTACATACATACCTACCTACATACCTACATACCTACATACCTACATGCCTACATACCTACATACCTACATGCCTACATACCTACATACCTACATGCCTACATACCTACATACCTACATGCCTACATACCTACATACCTACATACCTACATACCTACATACCTACATACCTACATACATACATACCTACATACCTACATACCTACATACCTACATACTTACATAGCTACATGCCTACATACCTACATACCTACATGCCTACATACCTACATACCTACATACCTACATGCCTACATACCTACATACCTGCATGCCTACATACCTACATACTTACATACCTACATACCTACATACCTACATACATTCATACCTACTTACCTACATACATACATACCTACATACCTACAAATATACATACCTACATACCTACATACATACATACCTACATACCTACATACCTACATACCTACATACCTACATGCCTACTTACCTACATACCTACATACCTACATACCTACATACCTACATACCTACATACCTACATACCTACATGCCTACATACCTACATACCTACATACCTAGATACGTACATACCTACATACATACTAACCTACATACCTACATACATACATACATACATACATACATACCTACATACCTACATACATACATACATACCTACATACCTACATACCTACATACATACATACCTACATACCTACATACATACATACCTACATACCTACATACCTAAATACCTACATACCTACATACCTACATACCTACATACCTACATACCTACATACCTACATACCTACATACC